>JAQGBT010001537.1:0-31023 GCA_034698585.1 Disparrhopalites patrizii | reverse complement strand
AGATCGAGACAGAGAGGAAAGATCGAGACAGAGAGGAAAGATCGAGACAGAGAGGAAAGATCGAGACAGAGAGGAAATATCGAGACAGAAGAGAAAGAGAAACAATCGAAAACAATAGCGAGACAAAAGGGTAAACTTAGCGAGACAGATGAGAAAAAAGCAAACAGACGGATTAATAGGGTTGAACTCAATGGACTTAGGCTGGTTTTGACTTCGGACCGCTCATACGTCGTTATAGCTCGAGATTCAATACGGGATCTATCCGGACTAGAGTGTGAAAATAAAATAATAGAGTCGCAAAACTGTAATAATTTCACCTCAATTACAATTAACAAACTCTGATTTAAGAACAATGTTCTGAACAGTTCAAAGACATTCTGACAGGTTTAAGTCTGTGCTTTTAGAATTGGAACTGGTTTTTTTTAAACGGGCAGTGAAAGAACGAGTGCTATGGAACTAATTAAAATCTTTCTCTCATAGAAATACTCAAACGAGTTGATGTAAAGTCGTTTCCATAAAATTTTCTTTCCAACGCAACGGAATTCGAATATACAGGCATACAGTTGGCTGGTTTCAGACATTCTTAAAATGCAGTACATATACTGACACAATCACTACAGTCTAAATCATTCTTAATCTTATGTCTCCATCTCTATATCAGAATTATTTTTAATGGTTTCATTATTTTCAGTTTTACAACGCTTTTGCAGGATGATACACGAGGGGTGTTCAACAAGTTTTCGATATGGATGTGATGGGATGTTTGGAATTCCAAAACCTGTCTATTCCTGGAAACTCTGAAGTCTTACTTGTACGCATGCAAAGTCCCCTAATTACAACCACTGAAGTATATTGGAGTATGAGGGGACTATATTGAAAAAATGTAGCAAGTTTGTTTAGTCTTCCACCCCTTTGTATCCATACGAGAAACTTATTGAACACCCCTCGTATGATGAACCTCGTATACTGACCAATGAAACAAAAAATAGGAACTAAATGAAAATAAAAAGTTTTTATTTTTCTACACTTGATGGTTGTATCCCGCTTTGAGCTCAGTCGGCCTATCAGTATATAATAAAATATAGCCTATATTGAACTGGTGCCAATAATATTCCAAATAAATATATGTATATAATATACTAAATTTTAAATACTATAGTGTTTACTATAGTAAAAGGCTTCTTCCGCCAGGGACATTCAGAGCAAGTTGAATGAGGCGAATGATGTGTTACAGGAAGCAAAAATTAGTTTTGTTTTCAAAAGATGCATAGAATAGAACCTGATCAGGATGAAGAAAATTATAGCTGTAAATCTATTAATAATAAAATAATAATACATATAGATAAATAATTTTTAAAAAACTCATTCCGCAATTATTTCACGTGCAGACCATTCCTTGTGCGAGTGAAATCAGGATCATTATTACCTGTGCAAACAGTGTTTGACGACATGTGGCCACGGCTAACGAAATTGCTTGTTTGTAATTTTTTTCCCTCCATTATCTCTTTACTATCTTCTATAACTATCACCTATATATTAAATACTTTGAACTTTTTTGTATTATTAATCGCATTAATTGAGTACCTACTTCCATAAATGCATGTCCAACATAAACACAATCGTTTGTCGAGCGTATTTGGCGAATTGATTGCATACCACCTCATTATATTGTTTGACTGGAAGTAAGTACTTCCTTAGGCGGCTAAAATATGTTGACCTCATCGAATGTCAATTGCAGAATAAAGCAAGCACGGGAATTGTATCATTTTATGGGGACATTGGGGCACTGTAATACAATTTTTTTAGTATATCAAATATCATAGAACAATTTCATGGTTCGAAGGACTTGTATGTCCTTATCAATATGAAATGACCTTAATTATTTAATACAATGGCAAATATGCGGTTAAAACGAAAACGGGAGCATAGATCGTGATATTTCGAAAGAGTAGCAAAATATTTAACTCATTTACATCTCGAAACGTTGATCGGGAATCGGGAGACGCTTAAATAATATTGAGAGTTATATACAAGCTATAGGTAAATGAATTTTGAATGATATTATTTTGACAATTACCTAGTATTCTGGGGAAATGAAATGTCGATGGAACGAGCAAAATGCGGGTCAAAAGTTCAACAACGACTGCATTTAGTCGAAGCGGTATGGTGGTTTTTAGTTTTTGACAAATTTTTACAATCTGAGAACCTTTTCTCATCAGAGGGACAAGCCGGGAATTTACAAATAATTACAAAGCAAGAAAATTAACAAAAAACAAAAACACAGAATTTTAGCACAAATAAGAAAACGTTTATTAAAAGGACTCCAGAATCTGAAAATGACAATTAAAGACTAACAAAGGAAACGACAAGGTAGGTAATCATTGTCAATATAATTCAAAACAATGAAAGTGTAGTTTATTATTGTTGTAGTACATTTTGTGTGAAAAGTGCGTAGAAGTCGTTTCAAGTTCAGTTTTTATATGGTTTAAACTTTTAATCATTCAGGTAACACGTGAAGCATTTTTTACGGGTTTGCTAGTTTTCCATGTTTCCAAAAACTTGTATTTTATTATGTAATTACGTGGTTTCCCTTTAAATTATTATTTCCATTTTTGGTATGTGGGAAGGACTAATGGTAATTGTTTTGACTTGTTTCTTTTAGTTCCGGCTTCAAGAAATAAAAAGTTGTCGACGTACATTGAAATACAGAATGGCTAAAACGGTACTTGTAGGTAATATTTCGCTCCATAATATTTTTAAACTTACGTAACATGGTTTGTACCGTAATTAATGTTGCAGAAATGCATGGTCTCCTCGTTAGTGTCTTGTATTTGTGTCAATGATTTTTTGTGGAAACTGCTTTTTTTCAAAGACATGTCCGTTGCTGTTTGTTTATTGCTCCATTGTATTGAATACAATACAAGTTACATTTCAAATCAGAAAAATTGATTTGGTGCTTAATACTTGACAGAAAATATCGTCAACTTCAATAGTTATTGACTAATATTATCTTTCATTCTGTACTTTCATCTTTAGGTGGAGGCACTGGGTTCATTGGCTCTGTTCTATGTCGAGGCTTGGCAGGTCTGGGATTTTCGGTTAAGTTGATATCCCGGCAACAACCTGTGAATGATAATATGATGACATGGGTATAATTGCATACAACCACTTTAATTGACACAGCACGACAGTAGATAGTTGTCCGAATAATCCTATTAATTATCATATTTGATACCAGAAATTACTGGAGGAATACGGTTTACCGGATAATTGCTCAGCAGTCGTAAATTTAGCCGGTGCTAATGTATTCAATCCCCGCTTCAGATGGAAAGCCGATTTCCAGAATGAAGTAGTTTCTAGTCGACTTCACACTACCCATACTTTGGCGAAAGCCATCGATGAAGCCTCAGTAAAGCCGGATGTGTTTGTCTCTATGTCTGGTGTAGGCAAGTTTCTCTTGTTCATATGGGATAAAGGTCGTTGCATAATTGAGCTTAACAGGGGATGGTTTTTAATGTAAGGCTTTTTTCCGCAGGTTACTACAAGCCTAGTTTAACAGCTGAATATACGGAGGATAGTCCCGGTGGAAATTGTGATTTTTTGTCGAAACTGGCAGCGTCCTGGGAAGACGCTGCGAAATTAAAAACGAAAGACACGAGACATGTCATCATCAGATCTGGTACGATCAATGATGGCTAATTCATTGCGCATTGAAAACAATCCTTTAATTTTGTGTAATGTTCGTTTAAAATGTTTAAAAGAAATACTAACGTTGTGCGGAATGTTTCTCAGGGGTTGTTCTAGGAAGACAAGGTGGAGTTATCAGAAACATGTACTGGCCCTTTTTCTTTGGCTTTGGAGGGCCATTGGCATCCGGTAAACAATACTTTCCTTGGATCCACATCCATGATCTGGTCGGCCTAATACTTTTTTCAATCGAAAAGACGGAGGTGAAGGGAGTTTTAAACGGTGTTGCACCACAAATTATTACAAATAAGCAATTCTCTTCTGCGTTCGGTAAAGCTTTGTTGCGCCCAGCAATTATTCCTATGCCGGAATTAGCATTAAATATCATTTTCAGCGCCGAACGAGCGAAAATGCTGGCAGACGGGCACAAAGTCATACCAAAACGAGTCTTACAGTATGGTTTTGACTATGATTTTACAGATATTGATAGTGCGTGCGAATCATGTGCACATATGACCTTAAAAGCCGATGAGCAACCATTCATTGATGCTCCTATGACACGTTAAGTTTTTTAGACGGCTTAGGAATTTCTAGACAAACCAGTTTACGGGCAGTAGGAATTGCACGGGTCATTGACCCAAACCATTTTGTCGTGTACTACGTGGCCGAATAAAAAGCGAAGGTAGGAAATTTGTAGAATAATTGATTCTGCAAATGACAGTAGTGTTTTCTGTAATTGTAATAAGTCGCAGTGAAATAAATCGAATATTTCTGGCAAAAAAAGTTTAAAATTAAATTGCTCTACGTGTAATGTTGTCATGCCCGAAGTTTTGCTAGCACTGGAGTATGCATTTAAACTTGAAGTTACGTTCATTTCCTCATCTTCATGCGCAATTGTACCAAGCCCATGGGTTACTTCAACAATTGTCTACTTCACAAACTTTGACACGCCAGAAAAAAAACAAACAATACTAAGTTTGCTGACTTCGGCTTAAAAAAATGGCTGATTCGTTAAAACAGGCGTAAAAATTGCTCAGACAAAGGTTCTGTAATAACTATTGTAAAACGATCCCATGAAACTGGAAAAAATGAATGAAATCAGCAAATCAGTGCGTGCCACTGAGCATATCGTTGGGACAAACTGACCACTTTTTTTACTGCGCTATTCGTACCCCCCATAATCAAGAACAAAAGTCACGCGAAAGCAAAGTCCATCCCATGAAGATTGCTTTTTGCATGAAAGTGTAAGTACCGGAAAACATAATTATCGTTTTAAAGGTCGGCAGTGCAGAATCACACATTTTCATAAGCATTGTCATAGGCTGGCCTACTGCAAATAAAGATAATAAAGATTCGTTGCCGTTCATTCACAAAGGTCGTCAGTCGTCATCATTTCCCCTGTGATCTAGTATTTTAGCGTGGGTCATTTGTTTTAACGATGTTGATTTAGCGGCTCAAATTTTGTTACCTTTGTTGTTGGAATTAGGTCTCGTCACCAGAAAGCAGAGTAATACAGTAAGTAATTGTATAGTTGTCATTTTTTATTCTTACATTCTCCAAGTGAGAATGAGCCTCATTTTCCCCGAATGCTTTGTTATTCAATGGTAGGACAATTAGAGCTTCTCCAAACTCGCATCTCTCAGGAATTTATGTATTTACTGAAGTTTTAATAGTCTTCCCATGCCCCGTTATTTATTTACCATTTGTAAGTGAGCGTACGCAGTGTGACTTGTTTCTTCTGATGTCACTTGATCCTTTCATCTCTTCACGTCTTTTTGACTTCTTGCAAAGATGTCGAAAGCAGTCGTTCCCGTTTTAATGATTTTTGCTTTCACAAATATTTCCCTCAGCATTTAAATGAAAGCATTTAATAAAAACATAAATAGAAGCCGGCGTTAACTCAATAAAAGTTGTCAAAAAAAGCAAAAGTAAATACTAAATAAGTGGTAAATCCTAGTAAATACAAGTAAGCAGTAAATACTATAAAAAACAAGTAAGTAGTAAATACTAAATACTAGTAAATACTAGTTAATACAAGTAAGTAGTAAATACTAAAAAATACAAATAAACAGTTAATACACTTAAATGATTAAAAGTGCTATATGCAACTTGCGTATTTAAATGGGGCCGGAGAAATGACCAGAGAAGGCTAGTAAAGAGTTGTTCATTGTCGGTCTCATATAGTTTTTTATTATTAGTAGTGTAAACAAATGAAATTCTACCGTTCTAGCATTTTTTTCTCCCGTCCTTATTCCAAAGGTCGTAAATCACACGATTGAGGAACATGTAAACCGTATGACTCACTTGTTGTGAGAGGCGGGGGCGCAGTTATTTTTTGACATGACATCGGATTAGAGTAAGGGGTTACGAGGCCATCCCTTGTAGGTTTCCGTACCTAATCCGTCATCTAAGAGCAACAATGAGGAGATCCTGAGGTATACACACCCTTTTTTCAGATAAAAGGGTGATAGTCTTTCACCCCTTCCCTTTCATGCATACCAGAACATTCCGAACCCAGAACATAGTACCGTACATATTGTTCTCCGGACTTTCGAGTTCACTTTATTTATTTTTTTATTTGCGGAAGATTTTTCAGAAATCTCCTTTTTCCATAGACAAACACTGCCAACACGTAAATGGAATGACTTCATGAAATCCCTTGGCAATGCTCAGGGAAACGCGTGGTCAGAAGGCACTTAAATGCCCCTCGGTGACCAACTCGGATCTCAACTCCAGAACTCCCTTAAAATCAGCTCGTGAAAGAACGATTTCCGCGGAGACATTTTTTTTGTGTTAACATTTTCCCCTTATTTAAAAAAAATTCCATTACAGCCGGTCTTACATTTTTTGTATGTGGAAGTTTTCCACTTGCCAAGGGAAAATGTTGACCACATTGAAGCTGCTGAGATTATTAGGATATCTTGCGTCAATTCCAGTCTATGACGTTGTAGGGGGATCTGGAGGATCTGGCATCAGATCGAAGTTAACCGCTAACCGTCAGCGGTATCCACCGTCTTGCAGCAGGTATTTGGGAAAAGTATTTCAAAATTTAACTACGTTCGTCGTAACAGTTATGTACATGTATGTACATTATGCATATGTATCTATATGTTAGCATTTATTTGCTGCATCAAGCGTACTAAATCTCCTTTGTCTTTCCCAGTGAAATTTACTGCCATGGGCCTCTACTTCACACCGTACAAATGGCAAGGTTGGACAGTGATTCCAAGACGTTTGTGGACCAGAAGATATTGTTTTCCCCAGAAGATGTTATGAAAAATTTCGTCAAGCTTAATGCAAGTACAGCCGGTAAGCCAACCCGGGAGCAAGTGAAGTTATTTGTCCAAGAAAATTTCGGACCATCCGGAGTGGAGATGGAAGATTGGGAACCCGACGATTGGGTTGAACGTCCCAAGTTCATCCAGGGGATAAAGGACATCACTCTGACGAAGTATGGTGTAGAGCTAAATGCCGTGTGGAAGACTTTGGGGCGAAAAATTATAAAGGATGTGAAGGTGAATGAGGATAGCTACTCTCTCATTTATGTCCCCAACCCCGTCATTGTTCCTGGAGGACGATTCACGGAATTTTATTACTGGGATCAGTACTGGATCCTCAAAGGACTTCTCCATTGTGAGATGCACAGATCCGTGAGGGGGATGATTGAGAATTTTTTGCACATGGTTCGTCGCTTTGGCTACGTTCCTAATGGCGGTCGGATTTATTACACTCGCTCACAACCCCCCATGCTCATTCCCATGGTCAGGGATTATGTGGAAGCCACTGGGAATTGGACCTTTGTTCGCAACAGCCTCGATGTTCTGGACCAAGAATTCCAATTTTGGATGATCAACCGCACAGTCGGCATTATTGAGGAAGGTCAGAAATATCGGTTTGTTCGGTATAGCAATGAACTGGCAGGACCAAGACCGGAGTCTTACTGGTAAAATAATTCACTATTATTATATTTAATTATGTACCCTATACTATCATTAAAAAAAAATTGCCCAGACTATAATGGTTGCCCTCATCTGGTAACAGGGAAGACTACGAATTAGCTAACCGACTAAAAGGAAAACCCGAAAGGGACACTTTATACATCAATCTCAAATCTGGGGCTGAGTCCGGGTGGGACTTTTCATCCCGTTGGTTTGCGCCCAAGAACGATTTGCAGAGTAATACTTAATCTAATTGTGATAATAAACATTTTAATACACATAACATAAAATTCACAAATGTACTCATAATTTGTTTCTGAATGTTTTAGTGGGAAACCTATTAAATATCAAGACGAGAGCGAAAATCCCTGTAGATTTAAATGCGCTAATTTACAATAATGCCAAAATCATGGCGAATTTTTACCGACATGTAATAATCACATTTGAAAAAAATTGTAAAATTTTCTAATTTATATTTTTCAGAGGTTTATGTATTGACGTCGTCTTTTCATTTCTTACAGTTTGACGACGAAGAAAGTGCCTCAGAATACGAGGAAATCGCATCCGAATGGCACCAAAACATTAATAAATTCATGTGGAATGACACCTTGGGCTGCTGGTTTGACTATGACATGGAGCAGCGCCAGCAAAAAACAGAGTTTTATGTCTCGAATGTGGTCCCACTTTGGGTAAATATTAGTGTCGAGAACAACGTCCCAGCCACTACGGCGCGTGTGCTGGACTATCTTCGGAAATCAGGAGCATTGGACTTCCCAGGGGGCGTTCCGGCATCCATGCATCATTCCGGGGAGCAATGGGACTTTCCCAATGGCTGGGCACCTTTGCAACATATAATGGTGGATGCCTTGTACAAATCCCGGCAACCGGATGCCCAAGCCATGGCGGTGGACATTGCTCAGCGCTGGATTGACAATAATTATCAAGCTTTTAGAATTTCAAACAACACCATGTTTGAAAAGGTAAATTTTGAACCATGACTCGAATTGGAAATGTGGACAAAAAATTGATAAAAATAATTCAAGCTCATAATTGGTGAAATTAAAGGATGTGTTTTTGTTAGTATTACCTATATGTATATTGTAATTTTTTATTTTTAGTATGACGTACAATCCATTGGAGCACCTGGTGGGGGTGGAGAGTATGAGGTCGTGGTGGGCTTTGGCTGGTCAAATGGAGTCATTATTGATTTCCTTAGCAGGTTTGGTGGCGTCTTGAGGGGTCTCGTATGACGTACAATCAACTCTTGTAAATATTATTATTTTATTATACGTATAGATATGCACATATGTATTAGATGCAACAATTAGCTCTATGTAGTTCCTGGTATCTATTGTGATTGTAAACTTGTTTATTTTAACTCCATTGTGAATACATTCCTTTATTTAAAAAAAATAGGGTGCACAGTTACTTTCTATGAAATGGTGCTTCATTCCCTTTCTTTTCTTATACTAGCTCCTTCATGTAGTGCATGCTAAAAATATCATGTAAATGCACCTTTTGTCGCATCTGGTCTGTTTTTGTGCCTGCTGTACTTATTATTACCTATAGGACCCCATGTAGTTTGGATTAAAATAGTTTTTCATAAACAAACCTTTTTATTTGGATTGTTCCAAATACTGTACGAAAATATTGGGCGGATCCTTCCTGTAGAAAGTCTAATTACGCAATACTATTTGGGAAACAGTCGGTTATTGGCAGCTAGCATATGCACTTCATATGACAATAACCCAGGAATTTCATTCCCACAAATTCCGCTAAAATTGTATTTTTACAATGCCTATACGTATATGTATGCAGGCGCGAAATAACAACAAATGAACAATATTACGATAACAACAGCTGTCAAACGGTGCTTAGGGAAGTAAAAACTGAAGGAAAGCAAGTAAGACAATCGCTTGGATAATAAAATACCAGATACACTGCGGTGAAAGTAGTGTTTGAATGTATTTTATTGCAGTGTAGAAAACACAGTAATAAATTAATGAAGAATACAAAAGAGCTCTTGTTTGATTCTGGAAACAGATTTACATGTAAATACGTAAACGTGAATTGCAGGGTTAATTTCCTCCATTAGATAACAACTTTTGTGAAATATGTTTTCATCATTATTGATTCCTGAAGGTTGCGCAGAGAAATTCGTAATAAATTTGTAAGAAAAGAAGGAGCTTGTAACAGATTGAATTTTACCTACTCTTAATTTCTGTATTGTAACAAGATTCATAAATTATATTGTAACAGCTCCAGCAAGAATCTCGCGTGCATGGCTTCTCCTTAATTAATGTACATAATACATATGTATGTATTTGAAACAGTAACAGCGGCGATCACAGAGAACTGTGTAAGCAGTTCATTCACAAACGTTTTATCAAAACTTTCCGACAGTTCGTTTTCTATATAAAGGTTATACCTGAAAGGTTTTTATAAATTTGATAGGGCAGCTTCTGAATAAATTTATGCGGAGTATACTTATACTGCTTAATCAATGGTTCCGATACTGCAACCCGCATTGCATTGGCACCTTGTAATTCATGTCGTATAAAAATTATTTGTTCTCTCCCACACACGCCTGACTTTAAATAAATACAAAAAAGTATTCCAGGGATACAAAAACTCGTAGGTTTCAAGTTCGTTGCTGGACGATTACAATAATGGAGTTCAAGTGCGAATTAATTGAAACAACGTATATGTTTGTTTTGTGGTATTACGGCTGAAATTAGAAACGCTAGATCCCAATAATACAATAATAAAATCTAAAATTGTATATATAATGTATGTTAACGTACATGTAATATTCATATTATAAACAAATGTAAGTAAAAATGATTGCAGTTTGTACAAAATACAAAATGGAAATAATATTAATAATGTAGATACGTATAAATAATACAAATAATAAAATGTTTATAATCTCGAATTATCGAAAGTCTCTTAAAGTTACTCTTATGGTATGTATGGTTTTTCTTTTCTTTCATAACAGAATGATTCCATGATGAGAGTAACAAGTAAATATGTATGTATATAAGTTCATGCTTACATGTATAACGTGAAAATATTACAAATCTTACACAGAATATAAACCCAATTCACATGGTGGTAACAAATTCAATGCCGACAATTTCAGCTAAACTCGTGTGCAGGTAAAAATAGTTTACCACGTCCATATAGAATGGTTGTGACAAAGAAGGCTGATTCTTTTGCACGGAAATTTTGGACGCAGTACGAAAAGCTGAAATCTGCTGAAAATATGCACTCTTTCCGGTGACATTCCACTTATTGTTAGGCATCAACCATCATTACCTCAGTTAACCCTCTTTTTGGTCCCGTTTTCATTTCAACTAATAACATTTAAATATACACCGTCATGGGACAATTAAACCATTAGCATTAGCTCTCTACCAATTTGTATTGAATATCAAAGTTGTATTCAACGTACCGTCTTAATATAAACGATGAAACCTCGGCTACCACATACCTAGAACCGGGTATGATACTTTTAATGTAATAATTAAATGAAAAACTTCAAAATTAAGCTGCATAGTTACTTAAATAAATACAAGACTTATTCGAAAATAACTTAGAACTACTCAAATAAATCCCCACATAACGATTCGGTAAAGTTTCTTTCTGATTTAGTTCGTAAGGTAACTCAGGAGTTAATCAAACAGTTCATTCGAAAGCTTACACACAAATTTTCAGCTGCATATGCTCCCTGTACATAATTTTTTGAAGTCATACGTAAGTACTTCAGTAAGTTTCCTAAATTTCATTACGTTGTCCTCTTATTTCTTTTACTCTCGATAACTTAATTTTAGAAATTACATATAATTTGTTTGCGATGAACGCTTAGTAAACAGTTACTTACATACATGCACACACTTCTCAAGTTTAGAATAAACGCCTCTGGATAAAATTCGCTAGCACTAATAATACATAATACTTAAAGAATATTTAAAAATGTAATACTTACACGTTATAAACTTATAGACATATTATAAACATGAAAAACATTCACGTGCAAAATTGTATCTATACACGAGTAAATACACATACTACAATAATTAGACTTTCGTCCGAGTTTAAAGCTAATTTCTAACAAACACCTTCATAACCGCGTTTTTATACATTCTGGATAGTCTCAAACGAAATACAACACAAGTTACCTTCGGAATTTTCGAATAAAAGAAAATTAACCCTTCAAAAGGATTCGTAAAAAACGATACGAAAAACTTCCCTACAGAAGTACAAGACAGTATAAATGCACACTAATTTAATCATTATTAAATAAACATGAAGTAAGTACAAAACATTGTTACAAACACCCATAACAGTGTAACTTAGAAAATAATCATGATTAAATAATTATATAAATTTGCAAAAAATTTGTGATGCTGAACAAAAACCCTCACATTTCTGTTACATTATTCCATTCGTTTTTAAAATGATGCACCATCAGTAGAATTGTTGCGAAACAAATACATATCTGGAAGGGACGTGAACTGCTCAACTTGTACTCCAAGCCCAGTAACGCAGGCTTAATTTACGTAATGTTTTTGCTAATTGTAAATTTTAACTCGCACCATTTAATCAACGGATACGTCAATAATAGAGGATTGCAATGATTAAAAATAAAATTAAAACAGTACACACACACTTAAACATTAAACAAAGACCTATGGATTTATTTCTACCGAAGTAACAAAACTATTGCAATCAAAACTAGAGAGTACGGTCCATAATTGCTTATTCGGATAGAATTCTGTAATACTTTTTGGATATCTTGCGCAGACAATTAATTTAAGTTTACATCGTATATGAATATAAATATTAACAAGTAAACAAAGTAATACTCTTCTTTTCGTATCTTTACACCATTTACTGATGTACCCTATTCACTAATTATTTAAAGTAACGGACCTGGAAATAGAAAGTAGATCAGAAGTAATATGCAACTGCATTGTGTACAGAAATAGGCCTCATTGTCGTTTGTTACATTCGTAGGCTGCTTGCTTCACACTTCTTTTCTTATTATTAATATTCTGGTTTTGCTTCAATGCTTTGCTATGAGTATTTCTAGTTAAATTACAAATACATACATGTATAACATATGTAAATAGGCATTCGATGTTAGTGAAAAAATACTTGCATTTAGATGCACACATACATACATAATTTGGTTTTTCGGTTATATATAAAACATTTAGAAAATTGCAATAGTCCAAAGTTGCGTTTGTAAGGCTCCCTATAACAGTCTGAATGTAAGTAAAAAAGCAGGTTCCATTCTCAAAAGAACAATAAGGTCCAAGTGGTGCGTACCTAGAGTTTCTATGCTGTGGCAAACTTTTCAAAGTCACTCTCGCGAATAATACGGGCAACAGCTTTGTAATCATGGTGCTTCTTGTGAGCGCTATAAACGTGCGTGAGTAGAGAATTTCTGGAACTGTAGACGCGGCCACATATTATACATTTCCCTTGAATTCTTGCACAATGAACATCTTCCATATGTCTCTTCAATGCTGACAAGCTACTAAGTACCTTGCTGCAGCTGCCACATTGAACATACCTCTTCGTTTTACGAATCCCACCGACCCTATAAGAAAATTATAGACAGATGCGAATAAATATCATGTCAAACTTTTCCGCTGTTCAACTTACACAAATAGTGTAGTAATAAACATGATTCATACCCTTCGCTGTGCCCCATTTCGTAGTAATTAGAACTGGAACCCCCAGCAGCTGAACCTGTAGACCCCGACGGAGAAGGTTTGTTGGACAACAGTGGCTCCCGCATCATTCGTAAAAGGATTCCCTCGTTATAACCTCCCGATGTACTGTTTTTAGGCACTATTGGTCTCAATTTATTTCCCTTCTGTTGCGAGCTATATACTTGCCCCGAGCTTACATTCTGACCCGATCTCATTTTGAGAGCTTGCTGAAGGTGATGATTGCTAATTGTGTACGATTCTTCAGACTCCTGCAAGGAAACCTCCGGAAGAATGGAAATATCATCATCGTCCTCGTCTTCGTATTCGTGAATTTCCTCCTCGTCAATGTCAACAAGGTCGCCATCTCCTTCCAATGAAACCATGCGTCGTGAGTTTTCGTCTTCAATTACCATATCCATGTCATTGGTAATATCTTCCTCACTCTCCTCCAATTCATCACCAGTGTGACTCAAATGGCTACCATTTTTGAGGTCTCGCAATTCTGGCATGTTAGAAATATGTGCCCTGCCGCCGCTACTGCTGTTTGGAAGCTGGCCGGACGGTTGTGAAACAACGGAAGAAATTTGAAAATTGGTTTCTGACAAATTCCCTTGAGTTTCTTTTTTATTCAACAACAACGAGGACAGAATTTTCAGCTTTTCCGGAGGTTCATCCTCAGCTTCATTCGCCGTAGAGGTAGAAGCTTTTGTCATTGTGGAGGGTGAAGCTGATGGATTTAGATTAGAAACTGAGGAGTTTGAGCTGTTGGACTGAACGGAATTACCAATGGTGCTGTCGAGGTCTGTCAGCTCCTAACGCAAAATATTTTAATTAAAGTGATGGACTTGGTAAATCAAATAATTTACCCCATAGACACAATGTGAAAACAAATGTAAAACACTGAAACCATACCTCTTCAAAATCGAAATCCATGCCTTTTATCTTAAGCAATTTGGCTGTTTCCAGAAAGGATTTTAAAGCTCGTCGATTAATTTTAATTTCTCCCTCATAAATAAACCTGAGGACGTTGCTCAAGTCCGAAGCAGACACATGTGGCATAAATAGCACTGCGTGTTGTGAAGGCACACTCTGAAACATTTTTGGGATGCGACATTCAGATTAAAACGATTTTTAGATCAATAATAGATGCTTCTCAAAATTTAGTAGACGCTAAAAACACTAATTGCTCACCTCCAATATTGTTTTCAAATATGGACTACTAGCAGACAAAAGCAACTTGTGTGCTTTAAACATTTCTCCATTCGTCACCACTGTGACATCCACAAAGGATTCATCTCGGTACAGAGCTGCCACAGACCCCAAAAGGGCAGTTCGTTGTGCATCCCATCGCAAGTTAAATAATGCGTCGTCACCCATCATTGTCAACTGAACTTCCAGATGATTCCTGAGTATTTTCGTAATAATTCAGCAATTATTAAATAAAATTAAAATCATGTACACAAATAATAACTGCAAAAACTTAATTGTCATCAAGCAAAGCAAAATCCCATGCTTTCCAGTACAGGGTCGCCGACAGACCCTCCTATCACTAAAGATAACTGACTCACCGCAACTAGCAATCACCAGGCACACACTTACGAGTTACACAGAAGAAACTAAAATAACACAATGTAACAATAGTGCCTCCTCATAAACATAAAAAATACCACTCACTGAATAGTTATAATAATAGTAATAAAAATATTCCAACACATAAGTAAGTACGTGCACGAAAAAAATAGAACCAAGTGCCGATAGTTCCTAATAACGCACTAGCGATCCAGTACCATCCTGTACAACGTAGTCACTAGTCACAAAACCAATCCTGTTTACATGCATTGAATCATGAACAAACACTCAAGCTAATTACCTGCAAAGATTTCATAAGAACATCAAACTGGAAGTTTTAACGATGATCAACGTATGCTGGCGACGAATTGGACCACCACCGAGTTTTGACACAAGTATGTATATATGATATAGTCCTTGTCAAAATCCAACACTTTTATCTCCTTTCAATCAAGGTTCTTCCAAACACTGGTTGCACTTTCTATGAAAAAACTATAAAAATAACAAAACAAAACAAAAATGTCCTTTAGAGTTCGTTACTTATCCCACATCAATCCACCTTACAACAGGCACGTAGACATTAGCAAACCACTAGTTGAAACCAAACGTTCGTCTGTACCCCCCAAGCACGACAATCACCACGTAATAATGAAAGAACATGGAAGAACAATATTAATCAACTAAACTTTTAAAAAAACTATTATATACGTTTTGTACCGTGATTATAATTCCTTCTATATTGTTGTATCACTTTTGAACTGCACTCCTTTAGCTGCAAAAACTTCCGTCTTGGGGAGTTTGAAAAATAAAAAACGAATCAAATTCACACATGTATATCTACTATTGGAATATGTCAAAAAATGGTTTTCTTTTAATAATCTTCCCAAGCGCATATATGTAGAGGGACAGTTTATAGATTTTTTTTCTGTTTGGAAGAATATACATACACATATGAAAAGGGTTAAAATAAAAAAAATGCACACAAGTAACGAGTATACTTTACACCATATCGAGACACAAGAAAGAGACGAAAAGTCAAGAGAGAAAGACTTTTTAGCCAAGAGGCAAAGAGAAGTAAGGGAAAAGGAATTTTTCGTGACGCAATAAATATTCCTAAGTTGGAAAAGTGATTCAGTGTAAGTAAAGTCTATAGAGTTTGTGAGGAGAGAGAGAGAGAGAGAGTAAAAAAGAGAACACCAGAGAGACTTTTATAAAGCACTTTTAGGATTATTGTTGTTGTTGGTCTTTCCTATCCCTTTGCGACGTTCTTTCTTTTATTCATTTTTCTCTCTACTTTGGAAGAACAAGCATGAGCTAGTCTAGAGCACCATTTTACTATAACGCCATAACAAAACACAACAACTTTACTACTACCAACAACTACTACTTTTTTTTCTACTAAATACATCTCTCTCTCTCTCTCTCTCTCTTACTCTGAGACTCCAAAAGAGAAAAACTCATAGTGAATAGACAATAACAACGAAAATCATCATAAATATACAGGTGAGAGAGGCATTCCAACTCACAAACCATTGTAAGTACATAATCACAAAAGTCAAAAACATACACACATGTGTATACTCGTACGCATACACACACATGTGGACTGTGGACTCACATATTGACTCAGCCATACACTTTACTATTATAATACACACTGTTTTGAGGGCAAAAATTTTTCTTCTATATATTTCCCAATCAAAACAGCAATAGCTCACTATACATTGTGCTGTTGTTTTTTTCCTTTAATTCAAAACCATTATAATTGATGCACTTCCATGTCTTTTAACTTCTTCGTCCAAGCGTCTTTTTAGTTCATTTCCACGTCAGTATATACAGGTAGTATTTGCTCGATGAGTCAAACGTTAGTTCACAGAGAAACGTTTTAGCCGCATCAAGCAAGGATCTCATGCAGGTTTTTTTCCAAAGAAGCAATTCATCGGACTTCTAGAAGAACTTATTTTTTTTCAATATGACTACGGCATCGATGGGACTGTTCTCGAATAAAATTGTGTGCATTTTTATTCAAACTTTTTTTTATGGACAGAACTGACTTATTATCTGGATTCATCTGATCTTTTACAGCAGTCTGTTACTAGAGCTGTCATGAAGCCATTTTTTTAAAACATCCAGATTCATGACAGAACTGTGTTTATTAGAAGCGCTGATCTGCTTGAGATGACACGAAATACTTTTTTTTTGCTCGAATTATTGCGAATTGTTTTGCAGATGCCGGACTTCCATCAATGTATGTGTTTCTATCGCACGGATTCCTCGATGCAGCTATTTTTTCAGTACTTAAGCAAACGTTCTGACCAATGAACCTGATTTTAAAATAATTTTTCTCTCCAAAATTCGGGAAATGCCCTCCAACGTAATAAAAAAAATGCATCAAACTGTTTCTGAAGTATTTTTTAAGAAATTAAAATTTCTTTCTTTTAAAACAAAGCTGTGTCTCCTTTTTCTTGTATTGCTGAATCATATACCTCTCGTATTTCTATTGTTCAATGGACCACTTTTGCTGGACAATGAAAACGTATAGCAAAATAGCAATAGCTGTTCCCTCACGCGTATTTATTGGTTCAAGCTTGGGTCATTGTTCTGCACGTCGTTTTTCATCTGAATCAAAAACATTCTTACCTACTGAATGTGCATAGTCCTGATTTTTCTGTATGCAATGCATGTCTCTGGTTCTTAATTCAGTAATTAAGTATAGTTCCTGAGATGCTGAAACTATATGCAAGCCTGCATATCATTGAGTAAGAAATTAATGTAGTGTTTTCCTCAAAACACAACTTTCTGAAACTCTGAACGACTATTTTAGAAAAGAAATGAACAAAAAGACACATTCTATCCAAATGAAGGTATCCGCACCATAACAAAGCACACACTTTTACTCCAACTCGTGCAGTCAAATTCAACAGTGAGGGAGAGAGAGAGAAACAACTCCATCAGGAGAATTTTGTACATGTATAAAGGAGCGTAAACAGTCGAAAACATACACAGAATATCCATATGCATTATCACTATTATTATTTTCCAACTACCCACAACAACTATAACACACCGCCTGTCATGATCAGAAGGGAAAAGGCAAGTCCGAGTTAGTAGAGAACTTTTAGAGGAGCTACAACAACAACAAAAATCCAAAACGTTCTCCGTCTCTCTCCCCCCCTCGTACTTACCCCTTTACGTACTACTACGCCTTTTCTCCTATACCCATTTTTTACAGTCACTCTCAGACTTATTTGATAGTTCATAATACTTGTTGCTGCTATGTAGAGCACAATAAAAGGGTTATTTCGTAGTAGTTTCTCTTCTACTTCGTCCTACCAATTACTTATGTCTATATAGCCTTCAAGCGCAAAAGTTAGTGGTGTACTTTACCTTACTAGGGATTAGAGCGAGGGAGAGAGAGAGAGAGAGAGAAGCTTACAAAAGCACTAAGTTGAACAATTTTTATGCCTCCTACAACTACTATACCCTAGGATTTAACGTTTTTCTTGTTACCATAAAAATATATCGTGTAGTGTTAATAATATTATAAAAAAAACTTTCAAAAATTTATACACAAATACGAAAGGATACTTTTCCACTGCGTCACAGACCATTGCAGAGAAGGAACGCTGTCAAGTAAATTTTGTATATAAGCGTATACATATATATATATATTCTAAAAATCTGCTCGTATACATATTACATGTGCGAAAGGTATAAAAATTTTTAAAGGCCTTGGTCTAACCCTTCTATTTAAATACCTTTCCTTACTCCCCCTATAATCCCCCCCTTTTGGCTAGGTAATTTTTTTGTGCTAAATAAATTTCTCTAGTTAGTGTTCCTCATCACTGAGTTCATGGTGTTTTTTCTCCGTATGAATGAATAACATCCTATAGATTAGAAATGAATAGCAATCTTTTTTAGCAATACTATCACTGTAAATCAGAGTTTTTCTCTAATGATAAAGTGTGTACAACAGCGGGAAATGAAATCAGTTCGTCATTCACCCACACACGTTTTTTTTTTGTTACAGCCACATCTTGTCAAATGTGTGTGTATGTGCTTGCATGAACATATATGCCATTTGCAAGTAAATGTAAATATGTATGCACTAGACACATAGTGGGAGAGAGCAGGGAGCATTCAACTATTATGCCTTCTACATACTTCTGTAAATTGTTTGAATGAATGATTTGTCATTGAATGGAATAGAAATTACTGAAATTGAGCTACATTTGAATTTTTTGGTAATGTTTTCTGTTATCACGGTAGTTATACTTGAAGAAATAAGGTATTCTGCTCGTTAAAGAAAGTGAGGTATACCACGTGGGGACAAATATTGTAGGGACACATTCCCTCTGTACGACGAATAATAGAAATGTCAAAATTTCAGAAGCAAAGTTTTGGATTTCATTTATGAAGAACGCTTCAGGATAACCAGCTTCAGGACTGGGTGGAGCGGCAATGTCAAAAATTTAAGCTGTTACGTTTACTACTCACTGGAAAGAATGATGTATTCGCCAGATATATACATTATGGGAGAATGCGCCTAGAAATGCACTAGTAATGAAGTTCCAGATTAAGGTAGTTCTGAGAAAAACGAAAAAAAAAACTATTCATGACAGCATACGTAAAAAAAAGCACTCACACACGTACAATTGTACAAAATTATTGTGTACTTTTGTAGCAGATGGGGGTTATGGCAAAGGACGCTTGTGTCATAGATATCGTACAGGAATATTGGAGTAACCAAATACTATGTATTTAATCACTTTCTTTCACAATGTATGAAACGCGCATTGCGTTTTTTGGACTCATGGAGGCAGATGTGCAGCCAGTACCGCCATGGAGTATCAGAGCTAATGTAATATGTTTTTATCTAAATGTCGTCTCAACACCCCGGACAGAAGAGCCTAGTAGAAGTATAGACCAGCGTTCGTTAAATACCATACAAAACAAGTGCCATAAAACCTCATCCATATTGAGTCACACTTGACGCTGGACTCACTATCTCCTACTATATCATTTATATGTCATCGGCCATCGTTACTACAGTTCTTGCATTAAAAAGACGCTGAAATCCTGGCGGCAAAACGGCTTTCCACCAAAAAGTGAGTACATCTGCAGTAAAATAATTAACTTTCTATATTTGCATCTTCTAAAACTGTATTCGAAGCACCAGAATGATAATTGAGGTCGTCCCGCCTCAGATCACAAAGATGATAGCTCGAAATCGAAAAAAAAAAGAATGGCCATTATTCTCTCCTATGAATCCCAATAGATTTTTACAAGATGTACAAAATGGTTCACTAGACGAAATACATGTATACATGCGGGTTTTATGGTAAAAAAAAAAACATGACTGTAATATTACTAAAGGGGTTCTGCTGTGTGAGGAGATTACACAAACATGTTGAGCGTTATTTAATAAAAGCGGATACTCAATCATCATTCAAGCATTTTATGCGAGTCGTATCAAGGTACACGGACAGGGACTTATATATTTGTTGTATACCAGAAATGTTAAGCAACACGACATGCTCATGCTTACGGGAGTAGATATAAAATGCGAAAGGGCCGAAAACAAATGGGCACTATACATTATACAAACTCCTACTGCCGTGTTATAGAGAAAGGATTAGATTTCCACACAGAAGTCCGCACAGGTGTGTATGTACGATATGCTGTCTCTTGTTACAATAAACCATATAACATGTTCAAGTACTTAAAAGTACAAAAAAATAAAAGTATACTTTTCGAAGTGAGCTTTTAGAGCCTTTTGGTCTCTTTGAAGACATATGCTGCGCGGATATGGGTGAACTTCTTGAATATCCTCGAGGTATAAACGTTTTCAACTGAAAAAGGCCTGTGAGCAGTGTACAAATTACATCCGCTTTGCGGCGCTACAATTTTCATGTTTTTCTCTCTCTAAGCATGCAATGCATGCATTGTATTTACCTTTCCTCAAACTTCCCTTCCCTCGTATTTTTTGGGGTGACTAAAAATGCCAGTAAGTACCTTTTGCCTTTTACCTTTTGCAAAATGATGACTCAAACCATATTAGCCAGTAGTCAGGCTTCAACTTCTTTTGATTATTCATTTAGACTTTTGTAATAATCAATCTGAATGAATGAATCGACTCATACTAGACCATCCTATAGCGTGGTCTCTAATTTGAACGTGTATATAGTTATATGGAAGACAATTATTTTTCTTCCTTATTGTGGAAGCAGTAGATACTTCAACAACATATTTATGAAGTCTTTTTCTTTTCCCATGCGTCATTCTTCCTGCCTTTCTAAACTGTAATTAAATGAACTTAACGTTTATAGCATAGCGTATACACATTACACACTAGTGCTTACTGAATATTATTATTCTTCCTACACAATTTCTAGAAAGCAAAACTATAGCCTTTCCAAAACTTCTTAATGATCTTTTTGTTCCAAGAATCCAACAACATTATATGTGGGATTGGTGCACTGAGATATATGTAGATGACTAAACTTGTGAAACATTTAAGTTACTTCCCCGTCTATTAATCCACGCCTTAATAAACCTAAGCATTAAATGAACTAATCTGGGAAGTTTCATTTACTCATTAATTTCCAATTATAGAATACATATTTGTAATAAAGGCAAAAGCATGATTGGGATTTGGAATATGAAAAAATCCTATAAGACTTCATCAAAGTCCCGACCAAACAAACTGAAACCCGGAGGAATCGAGCATGTCCTCAACGGATTTCCTGGGGGAATTTCTTCTTGGAGGACGTTTATGGGAACTCTCACTTCGACTGACAAGATGCCCCGAGAACGAAAAAGAAATTGATTTTAAATGGAAGTTGGCACGGTGCAACCACGGTGCCCAGAAGAGCCTCTAGAAAGTACGCCTATAGGATTTGATTATGTCCTTAGGACCAATTAGGAAACACACTTACCCATTGTCTCATGACGAACTTCTGAATAAGATCAATCGTCTTTCGCCATTTGTCCAACTTGCCCACAAGGCAACTGTTCACCATTTCAATGTGACATGTTCATCAATCAACATTAGCGTTGGAGAAAATAAAGGGGAGATTAGCTGTGTGTTGGACATTAGCAACCTCCGGTTAAGAATCGGATTCTCGGGGCAGAACAATGACAAGTCACATCTTCTGGTCTCCTGAGACGCAGTCTCCGGAAAAATTAATATCACGGTCATCCCATCCAATTTTCTAAATCATTCCTTTGGGGGAAATGGCAAATATGCTCCAGAAGTTCGTGCTTCCATTAACCAATGCAACACCAGCACCCTATTAAAAGGGAAAAGTCCAAACCCGATCAAGCACTTAAACGTTAAGATATTTGCGCTGAACACATACAAAGATACAGGTGAAGCAACCAAGCAAGCATGATTGGGTCATCCAAGTTCGGTCACCCAATCATTACTTTCGTAAGAGTTTCGCAAGCTATAAATTTAAGTGTAAGCAAAATACTGACCGAACGACTTATAACCCATGTCGTCAAGATGGCCAGCTCATATCTAAAGCCCTAATATTTACACTGAGCTGGGTCAAATCACGCCAACCTCCCATATGGCACCTCCAACTCGATTTTCTAATGTGGATCTAATGTGATCTAATCTAACGTGAAGAAACATGGCCCATGGTAGACTAACGCCTTATGTAATGACATTTCCAAAGTACACAATTGTAATGGGGAAGGAATCTAAATATTAAAAAAATCTAAATATACAAAACAAAACTGAAGGTAAAGCTTACGTTACAGGTCAAATTCAGATCAGTCATTGCAAAAGACGATATCTCGCGAACACGTCTCGGTCTCGGAGACGACACAAAATCCGAGATTGTAATAAAATAGTTAAAATAGTACAAAATATCCCATAGAAAATTCAGTAATTTACAAGTCAGTAAAGATATTCACATTTACCCCTGTTCCTCGGAATCTTACCTTAATTACAGGACGACGAAAGCGTGGTTACCAGAATGATCATCAAGGGTCACCCAAGACAATGGCACCACTGTTGCAAATATACTGACACGAAGTCCACAACAATAAAAAAAATTTACCATTAACTAGCATGCAAACACAGGGTAAAATACAAATGACCTCGGGGAGTAGAACAGTGGAAGTAATTAACTATTCGTTTTAGCCAAAATTAAAATAATAAATCATCTTGTTTTTTTTTTAACCAAAAGGCATTCTCATTGGGAACACACAAAGGACGAACGACAAACGTAAACGGAAAAAGGATGCATGAAGGACACATAGTGAGAGCGGAGAGAATTAATCATAAATGAGCGGAGGAAATGACGAAAAAATATTGAATTGCTTGTAGCATGGACGGCAATTTCAAATTAGCCGGGCTCGGAAGCTTCATTTGATCAACCCGCTTTACTCCTCCATAAAAACTAAAAACTCATCATCTGTCTCTCTCCTGGATTTTCTCCTTTTATTTTTTCTCCACGGTCCTCTCCTCCACAGTCCTCTTCACAGTCTCCTTCTCCTTCTAGTCGGCCTTCATTCTTCATGGACGCGTTTTTAGGAGCCACAGGAAACCGAAAGACGAAGCTACAAGCTCCAATTTCATAATTATTTTTAGTTAAAGTTTCCGCTGTTAAATATTCCTCTTGTGGAATTAAAACCCTTCAAGTTATTCAGTCACTTTCAACAAGGTCGGGATCCCCTTTTATCCAGAGGCAATGAATCGCGGAAGAAGGAGGCAGTACGAGGATGATGGAGAAAGCGCCGGAGGTAACAATTATTATTATTATGTACAGAAATTCGTTTAAGTAGAAAGTAAAATAAAGTGAATGTATAAACTTTGGAAGTCAATCATAGGGTCAATCAATTACAAAGGGTTTTCTAATAGTATGCGGCATAGTTCTTGGGAACGATTACTAACGAAACTATGACGTCGGCAGTCAGTTTTTTCAGGTCGTATAAGCTTATGGGTCATGATGGGGTAGGTGATAATATCTAAGTGTATTTTGATTTGTTACTTACAAGTACGTATCATAAGATTTTGAAACAGGGTTCAAAATTCGGCTCAGGAGTCCGAATCAGCTGTAATCCTTCAAGTTACTGTACCCATTCATGTGTTTATGGGTTGCGTATTCCTCATTGCCACTGTATGAAAAATGCATGGCTACGTACGAACAGGAAACCGAGAAATGTTTTTCAGTTGGAACCTTAGGTTGAGTTACTTTGAATACCATGCAAGGTTTTATATTTTGATCATGTGGCAAGTCTTCATTGGATCTTCCTTGAAGATTGAACATGAAGATTCTAAATTGTCACTGGCTTTAGAATTATCACCGGTGTTGCACTGTTTGATTCATTAACGTTTGGGTTTAATTTGTTACAGTAGATTAGGATTAGACGAGGCTTTACATGCAAGGCTGAAGTATGTATAATTTTACGACTCTGACTTTTATGAGCTGTGTGACAACTGACAACGATGTGGTAGAGATGTTATTACAGCGGCGAGATTTTGTGTCCTAAATAGGTGGTGGGCGCTATTTTGCCAAACGGCAACGAACATCATATTTACAAGAAGTCAAAAAAGAGGAGGATCCTATCAAATCTATTATTCTGGAAGCTGGAGAGAGGGTAAGAACTAAGAACAGTCTCCTTCTTGTGGCGTCTAAGTACCTTATTACGAAGATATAGGATTTACAATACTCACAGTGGTTTTTTAATTGTTTTAATGATTGTGGTTTGGTTCTTGGTACAGTCAAAGTCATCTATGGAGTCTAGTATTGAGAGTGTTGCCAAAATGTTGGATGGCGATTTGGCACAACAAAAGGCCAAAATTTTACAAACTCTTGTAGACGTGGTTACAACATTGCCAGAGAAGTGTTCCGTATATGCGACTTTGGTGGGGTTACTAAACGCTAAAAACTACAATTTTGGAGGAGAGGCAAGTGGTTTACCTTGAAGCTATTGGTATCATTCTTTAGCTCTGAATTTAATATTATGAGTGGATTCCAACGGCTTTGATTGAAAACTTAACTTGTAATTGCTCTTTTTGCAGGTGGTTGAGTCAGTTGTCAAGTCGTTTAAAGAGTATTTACGAAATGGAAATTGGACTTTTGCGCAATATACACTTAGGTTTATATCGGACCTAGTTAACTGTCATGTTGTCTCAGCTACATCTTTGCTTCAGCTTTATGATACTTTTATGGAAGGAGCTCTTGATGCTAGTGTACCTCAGGTATTCTTACTCGAAACAATGTTTTGGTTTTCAGTTAAGAGTTCCGTAGATAGATAGTACCGTGACAGCTCTGATTATGATTCTTTCAAGGTACGCCGGGATTGGCTTGTTTACGCTATTCTAAATAGCCTTCCCTGGGTGGGAAGAGAATTGTTCGACAAGAAAGAGCAAACGGTGGAGCGTCTGATGATAACAATTGATAATTACATGAAAAAGCGGAATAGAGCTCATCACGCCCTACTTCGAGTTTGGACATCGGACGATCCGAATCCGCAAGAAGAGGTTTGTGAAATGAGTGTTTGTAAATCATTGTTTCCACGTATTCATCAGTGTGATGAGCAATTGACTGCGTATTTGTACATTGTTTCTACTTTTTTTGTTATTCAGTACTTAGATTGTCTCTGGGCTCAAATTGAAAATCTGAAAATGAACGGATGGATCGAGAAGCACATTGTGAGGCCATATATTTCGTTTGACAGCATACTTTGTGAAGCTTTACAACATAACTTGCAGCAGATTCAGTTACCACCACATCATGAAAACATGCGATATCCTATGCCTGGTGTCATTTTTAGAATGTTCGACTATGCTGATTGTGGCGACGTAAGAACGTCAACTTAATTTTTGTAGTGCGAATCGAAATTTTGAGTCTCTTAGAAATTACTGCAGGGGTTGAAAATGAAAGTACGGGAAATGTAATTTTGCAATGATGTTTTATAAGGGTTTATATTTATACAATTTCTATTTGAGACTTTCAGATTGTTGTCGCTTAATAACTTTATTATTTATTGACAACAATTACTTACGATTGCCCTAACTTTCGTCTTATTTCTAGAGCCCGAATTCTCCTGTGCTCCCTGGAGCACATTCTATCGAACGGTATTTAATTGAGCAAGAACTGACTGAAATAATTAGAAAGTACCATAAAGAACGGCGGGATTGGTAAATCATTTTCTAATTTCACATAAATAGTCCATTTTATTTGAGTGGCATACATTTTATTTTAAAAGGAATTACTTAGGTTACACATCTGAATATGTAATCCGTTTCCTTAAATTAATTTGCAGTTCTGGAGCTTTATTAGACTATGAACATACAAATAGAATACCGTTGGAGTACATGATTGTGGAAGTTATATTTGGTCAGTTGTTTCATTTACCGGTACCGGAGTATTTAGAAATATTCTATGGCTCTCTACTGATCGAACTGTGCAAGAAGCAGGCGGGAGTCATTCCTCAGGTAATTATCAAATCGATTTTTGCGGTTTAACTAAAATGTTGTCATTAAAAATGTCATTTTTTCGGTTTAGATATTAGCTCAAACAGTTGAACTCCTGTACGAGCGTATAGACACAATGAATGTCTCATGTATTGATCGCTTTGCTTCATGGTTTGCGTATCACTTGAGCAATTTCAAATTTCTTTGGGGTTGGAGTGATTGGACCAGTGCGGCAAATATGGATCCAGATCATCCGAAGCCGAAATTTATATCCGAGGTTCTTCTAAAGTCTATAAGGTTTGATTTACTTATGTAGTTTGTTTTCAATTAAATTGTCTCGGAATTTACTCAGCAAATGACCAACGACTGTATGTTTGTTTTATGTTTTGCATTCCTCAGGCTTTCATACCATGAACGAATCTCGGAAAGTTTTCCAGGTCCAATGAGTTCTCTTGTTCCGCCACAGGCCATTCCTCAATATAAGTATAATGGGGATACAGGTGAGTGTCTGTCTACACAGTTTTGCGAATAAATTATTTCGTAGCTGATTCCAACTTTAGTTTAATATTGAACTTAACGGATATGAGGAAGTGGTCGTGGACAAGTATCGTTGGTGTATAAGGTGTGTAATCTATCAGTCGTTGCATGCTCACAAATTGAAATAATATTGCATAATTGCACGTGTGCATTATATTAACAAATGGAGAAAGTGCTGTGCAAATCAGGTGAACGTTTATGCGCATCTCTGTTTTCTATATCTGCTATACGAATGTACATACATACCGTATATTCAATTAGTAGAGCATTCTCCACATGGTTAGTCATAAGGCGCAACAAGAATATGTGGTGACATAAAGAATCTGTAAAAACAAAAAAGACTTTCTTTTTTATTTACATTTGTTACGAAGTTCACTTCCAAGTTTTGGACTCCTTGCTTTAACTTAAAGCTCGTAATAAAAGTCTAATACTAATCAGATAGTAAATCAAGATAATTCTAAACGTATAAAATCTGACGAAGTGTAACATTATGTGGGTATAAAACTATTAATTAACTAACTGCCTAGCTAAATTGATATTTACAGGTTTTGTAAACCATTACACGTAAAGTAAACAATGGTATGAGTGAAGTTAAAGTTAAAGCGTAGACGTCAAAATAACTTCGTATTTTATCTACAATCTACATATACCACAAGTGCAGGGTAGTGGCTTTTGTGGCTCACAGGTCTTCAAAAATTAATAATGTAGCTTCCGTCCGGGAGTTTGTCATTTGGCCGTCCATATTTTTCTGATCGATGACGTGTAGTTGTTGGTTGTGACCTGTGGTATCTAATGTCGTCTTCGTAGCTTCCAGGGTGTCTGCGTGGAGGAAGTGGAGGAGGGTTTCGGTCGTAGTAAGGTTTGGGGTCATAGCGTTTGTCATCGGGATGGTGATCATGTTGCGGGAAAGGGTGAGGGTCACTAGCGTGGTGGAATGGTGGAAGAGGTGGTTGGCTCTGATACTGATCTGGGGGGATGGGAGGATAGTTTCCTGAAAAATCTTTTTGGTGATCAAATCGATAAACGTTACCTAGTTTAAAACCTGGAGGAAGTGCAAGTGGTGAGTCTTGTTCATAGTGCATAGGATTGTGGCCGTAATTTACTGCATCATGGTAATTGGGTTCTGCTGTCGTTGGAGGTGGGAGTTTCGCATGAAAGTCAGACTCAAAGCTTGCCGGCCCAATTAGATCTGAGTGTTGACTTGGTGACACAGGAGCAGCTATAAACGGCGTACCCGGTATAGGGCTTAAGATATCTTGAATAGATTTTGGGAAATCTAATCCCGCTTTTCCGTCAAATAATTGAAGGTGTGCAGGAGGAACTGGTTTGGGACTATAAACTTGACCTGTAGGGGGTGAAGAAATCACACTAGAGTCGTAAGGATCTTTGTGGTTCAGATGATTGACTACTGCTTGTTTATAAAGCTCTAAAAATTCAGGAGTGTATCCGTGTTGGTTGTGAATCAATACACCTCTGTAGCCTTGGCGGTTGTCAACTGGAGGAGCTGGGACTGGTAGTTGATTAAATATTTGTAGATTTTTCAGAGCCTCGTCGTATTTTGGAGCATAAGTCGGAGGTTTCTCAGGTGAGATGTGATGTTCAATCATTGAAATATCTTCCAAATGCCCTGGAGAATCCTCGTATAGCTGCTGCTCCATGGTGTAAGGTGTTTGGTAGGAACTTGCATGGTTGACGTGGGAGTGCCCTGGTTGACCGGGTTGCTTTGTTAGCGAGCCTTTGTTTGCATGAGGATCGTATGGTAACGATGGTCCGAAGGGTTGAGAGTTAAAAGAAATCATCCTAGGAGGGGTGGGTACGTTATGGGGTAGAGGGTAAATAAGGTATTGTAGGGCAGGTTTTCCATCTTCATTAACAATTCGGCTAACTGTCCAGTATGCCATCAATATATCGCCGTTATTGATTAGGTGACAGTTGCAGCCTCCTGGATTCTGAATTGAGTTCGGGTCATCTTGTTGAAAGTACAATTCGGAAGCCATTCGTAGCTGTATTCCGTCAACAGTATTAACTACTACTCCGGAAGCTACTGGACCTTCAGCATTTGGTAAAAACACATCCTGCGGAATAGTCGAGGCGGATCGTCGAATTGGCTCAATCATGCTGAAGTTGGCCTTCCGAAGGTGACGCCAAAGTTCTGATATATGGTTGGTTTCTTCATTCGATGACCTAGCATTGGGATTGTAGCGGGATGATTTCATTTCGAGTGTCTCTTCCGTTGCTGCTCTCTTTACGTTATTAGCTATCATAGTGTCTATACTCTGGTATAGAGCACGTCTGAGATTAATCATCCAATCTGCCGGTACACGACTCATTTTTGAACTGTGGCTCGAACTCTGATTTCTTTGGCTGTTCTTGAAACTGTTGCCATTTGCCATTCGTTTCGTTTTTGTCGATGATTCTGTTGTGTTGCTTTTTTCAATTTCTACATCCAGAGGTTTGCTGGCATTTTGTGGTACTTCAAGTTCTTTTTCTATTTGAGCAGAAGATAGAAGTTTATCAACGTGAGCGTTTAGCTGATCCCGAGGAAAACTTTTTCGCATCTTTCGCCTGTTCGCACGAATTTCGGCAAAGGTTTGGGGGTATTTCGAGTCGCTCGTATCCTCGGAAGCTTCGTTACTAGAAATTTCCTTTTCCTCAGTTTTGTAAGGAATTATGTAACGAAATAGTCGTGCGCCGATTTTTTTCTTCCTTGAACTTGCACCGGTGGCAGTTGTGTTGTTTGGGCTGGATGCTGCTGGCAAAGTTACTTCAGACTTGGAAATCACAACCGGGGGTTCGGCTCTCCGGGTTTTAATATCATGAGATCTATAGGCAGGAGTATTTGTGGAGGCGGCTACAGGGGTGGGTATCGGTGGTATGTAGCAGCATTGTGGCAGGTAGAATTGGGAAAAATCCAAGCATTCCACCAGTGCCAAACGAAGTCCGATGAATACCTATACATATACATACATTTCCATTCACAACATAATTATACAAAAATGTAGAATGAGCAGTAAACAAAGAACCAGTATGAAATTATTTTGAAACGAATGAATACATACCACAAGAATTTTCAGATCCATAGCGAAAATTGTTGTCGCACAAATTGTTGGAATTAATTCATTCCTACAGCTTTAAACTTTAACACAGGTTATCACTATGAGCAAAAATTCTTTGTAGCCACTAGTGAACTTGTAGGACTTAGAGAGCGTGCTCCTTCGGAGACTTTCACAGTTCAACTGAAGTACAGAAGATGAAATTGGTGCATGATATTCTCAAGTTGACAATGGTGTAATAGCGTGTGACTCTTGGGTTACGTGTATTAATTGAACCACCAAACCCCTCTGGGAGTAAGAAGCACCTTGACGAATTTCCGAGTCTTTTTCCGTGATATGATTCACTTCCAGAGAGAATGGGCGAAATCAGAGAGTGGGAACCTTGTTTCTGCACAAGTTGCAGAAGTGAAATTAAAGATGTGGTTCCTCAAACTTGTAATTATAAGTGAGTTGTTTGTTTCAAAATCAGAAGAAAACAATGAGGTAAAAAAGGCGGTGGTTTTCTTTGTAGGGCTATACTCGTTGCCGTCAGTCTATATGTCAGGTTAGCAACGTTTATTATTATATGCACGGAAACTCACGTGGCCGTTGAGGGGGTGTAAAGGGAATTGCAGGATCTCCCAGTGGAGAATGTGTATATACTGATGAGGCTAAAGGTGTACACACAAATTTGTAAAAAAAAAAAAGAAGCCCTTCTTTGTACTCTTGAATTATCTTAGTTGGTGCATGTATAATGGGGGTCTAGGTGGGCTTGGCCTGAGTAGCGTAATTGAGTCCCTTCTTGTTTCATATTGGAGGTACTTTGTAGCCATAAAAGTTAAAGAGAATATTTTTTTAAAGAGTTATTATTTATAGTAGTAGAATTATTGTTCAGTGAGATTGTTTGACAAAGAAATGCTATAAGTATATAGATACAGTGTATAATAAATACCTACAATTATTCGCGAAGGGATGTGTGTTATGTGCGCGCAGTCATGCATGTGTCTGGTGTTGCCCTGTGTATGGGTATACATACATGAGGCGACTTCAAAAACATTAAAAGTGGTTGTAAAAATGCACGTGGTATGTATACACTCAAAAAT
>JAQGBT010001536.1:0-31028 GCA_034698585.1 Disparrhopalites patrizii | reverse complement strand
TAACAATGCAAATTAATTTAGTTCGATTGTGATAAATTGTGTTTAGTTTGCTGTTATAATTAATTTGCAATGGCGGTTAGGCTTAAATCTCTGCTATTCGATATTCTACACAGTAGACGTGACTGTAGTGGTAAAAAAACTGAAAAAATTGATTTATATTGGATAATTATTGAGTATATAGAATCCTAATTAAAATTTATCATAATCTTCATTTTGAAAAATTTATTCAATTTTTTTGGTTTTGATTGATTTTTGGAGATGATCCCTTACTGTACGCAAGAAAAATGGAGATGATCACTTCGTGAATTAGCGTTCGTTGGAGATAGTCCCATACGTTTCTTCACCCACGATATATGACGGGAACCAAGAAATATTTTTTCGCGAAAAGAAATTATTTCCTGCAAAATTTTACAGTGGAGCGAGAGAAACCCGAAATTCGTCACTTTGAAAGCATTTTCCGTTTTTTATAATCGGTATATGTACCGATGCTTATAAGTATACATAAGAATTATTTTCGACAAAAAGTGTGCCTTCTTTGTTGCAAAACAGTGTAGGCAAAAGGAATTTAACTTGATTTCACAGAAAGTTGCTCCCTCGCATTGCTTCAGGATAGCCCGGAAATTATGAAAACCCAATAAAAAACATTCAATTTGTAATTCAGAGTTTTTTTTTGCGGATTGCGGCGAACAATATTGATGCAAAATGCCCCAGCGCCATCCCACAAGAGCTCTCTACTTCCTACTTGTTTTTTTCGTGCGTATGGCTAATGCATAAAATGTTAGTATTTTTACAAAAAAGTTGTGACTGTTTTTTAAAATTACCAAGCACGAACCACCTTTTGCTATTCCAAATATTCTGTGGCTTTTGGGGGGCTGGCAATCATTTATCGCATCCCGGACACATATGCGGGATCACACACAATGCAGCGCAAAGTAAAAACAACGTCAACATACTCACATTAATCAAATATGCAAGGCGTTGAATAGTTCATGATTCCATTTGCCACTACTATTCAGATTACTATTTGTTATTTTGTTACTGTACTACGCAGTTTTACACATCGGTAGATATACATATGTACATGCATACTATAGGAAACCATTGTTGCATGTATGTAACATACAAGGCATGAACTGTAAACATTTACTTTAACAAAATACCGATATCGCCATGTTTTTCACCGTAAGTACAATCGAAAGTCCGACACCAATCAATCATGCCTTTTCTAGGACATCGGCATAATTATACTATCCTACCACAATCGTTCATATAAATGCTGCGTTTTTATTTGGACAAGGAGTGAAAACATCAATTATTTCTTGTCGTTTTATTTACTTTAATCAACAGGATATTAAAATTTATATAGGAATTATTTTATTTCCTTCTCTCCGGTAAGAGTTACAATGTGACGAAAATGAATAGAGCCTTTAAAACAAGGTATGACATCGGAATCGGTATTGGAATTCAAATCGGAATTATATTCATGTTTTTCAGTATTCTAATCGAAATTACATCCAGTATTCATATTTTTGTCAGAAAAATATTTTAATTGGAATTTATAATTACAAATTACATTCGAAATTTAAATTCGTATTCAAAAGTTGACTTTTGGATTCCGATACTTTATTGATGTTCGAAAATTCCTTCAGTATGTTGCTAATTCTCGCCTTCGGGCAAATTTGTTTTTTGAAAAATCAAGGTATTGTAGCCATAATTTTTTCAGTTGGCAGTAATATAACTATTTTGTCCGTAAAAGCATCGATTTTTGCAAAATTAGATTTGAAGAATCCATTTATAATTTTGTGTATTGATTTTGCGTTTATTTTAAGCTACAAATTATTCCAGATTGCATTACAAATAAATTTTTAAAAGTATTCGAAAAGTATTTGAATACGCATTCATATGCCTGAGCATTTTAATAAGATTGTATTGGAATCCGAATTTATATTTTGGATATCCCAAATTTAAATTTGTATTCATAATTTGGAAAAACACGTATTTTAATTCGAATTTTAATTCATATTTTTTCGGATGTCATTCCTTGCTTTAAAATATATTTTAACGTATATACGTTCGTTCATTTCTCAATTGACATTTGTGCAGGTTTACATGACGTCAGAGAAATGTCAGAAGGCGGGATTCATATTGATAAGGCCGCAGCACCATCACACATCACACTTCAATCTTGTATTCCGACGCCACGCATTTCTGTTTCAAATAACATTTATAAAATGGATGAATGATGAAAATTTTATATGTATATGTATAAGCTATACGTATACATAATGTATAAGTATAGGATAAATGTGAGACTATATCAATTGTATGATGTCGCGATTTCGGAGCAAAACTCACTTCCGATACTTCGTCCTGCATGCACGTCACGAAGTCACCATGTACCTTGCACAGTGGGTCCTCTCCGTTTAGTAGAGGCACTTTCATCCCAAAAAAATCACCATATCAGGATATCGCTTACATTCGAATTACCAAAAAGAAAAAACGTTTTGCATGTCAAATAAACGACAATTAAAAATTAAAAGTTGAAATTAAAATGCGTTAATAGCCTCACTGTATTTGACACGACACTTCTTGGACACGTTGAGGAGAGATTTGCGGAATTTGGCAGGGATGATTCCGTTGAAGAAGGCGTGCACAGTCGCATCCGTCATCCGGAATTCCGCATCGAGCTGAAAGGAACCCAGAACCAATCATGTACTTTTAGCGCCAATAATATGACTTTTGCACATGCGCATAATGTCCTGCGGGCTAAAACGCACATTTTTTGGGCCGCAATTTTGGGCCGCAACGGATTCATAAATGTGGGGGAAAATTTGGGAAGAAAAATAGTGTGAAATGTGCCTTACCGAGCCCGTCGCTCTCATGGAACACCGAAGGACGCACTGTGGCGCATGCGCGAGAGGCAAACATGAAATTATTATTATGAATACAAGAAATTATTATTATGAATGTAACAATAATCAGGGAATGGAATCGGAAAAAATTTTAATTTAAATTCGGATTTAAATAGCAAACTTTTGAAAATATGGATACGAATTATAATTTCGGATATTTGAGCATTTGGATTTTAATGTGGATTCCAATATATTGGAAAAATCGGAAAATGCGGATTGTATTCAAATACTTTTTTAATACTTTTATTTTGTTAACTGATCCAGCATTTCTACGTTCAAAAATTACTTCAATTGTTGCTTAATCGTACAGATTCATTGATATCGCTGGAATAGCCTAAGAATACATACTCCCTGTCTGATACTAGGATTCCATCGTGTTACAAATGACAACCCAAAGTATTTCAAATAATAAGAAAATGCTGTAAATAGTCGACGGCAACACTAATTATGTGCTAGCAAAAACTCATAATAATTAAATTACGACCCATGTATATGTTGGCATTTTTATACCATGATTTACTAACTAAATAGCAATTACTCACATTTACATGGCTTCTGTAAAATACTCCTCAAAGAAATACAAAATTATTTCGATGTTTTCCTCAAATAAATACAAAATTATTTCGATGTTTTCCTCAAATAAATACAATTATTTTGATGTTTTATATTGTCCATGGTTTAAATATGTACTAAAATGCTCTGCAATATAGTAGCAAAACCACATTTTTGCTCCCGAGCGCCGTTCCACGTCACTCGTTTTGTTTTGGGGTTCAGGGTTTTGGTTAAATAAAGACTAAGCACGAGGATTGGGAGCGTTGGTTAGCTCCAGCTGTTTATTCTCATAATACTACGGTAAATTCAGTTACAGATTATTCTCCTTATTATTTGTTGTACGGACGTGACCATATGATTCTCACAAATTTTGATCTAAAACTTGATTTTTGAAACGATTTTCAAGTGTTCAATTGTCATCAAACAGTACAAAACTTGGAATCCGAATTATTATTCCGAAGAAATGAATTCGAATTTAAATACCGATACATTTTTTTAAATTAAAATTTCAGACTCCAATATTTTTTCGCAGTTTTTCGAATATTAATGTGGATTCGAATCCTGGCAAAATATTAATATAATTCCGATTCGACTACCAATTCCAATTCCGTTCCCTGATAATAATTTATTTCCAGGACTTTATCACATGTATTTATATAACATGTATTATTAGGGAATTATTTTATCATTGGGTAAATTCCCATTGATGAATGGATTTCCCCCCCCCCAAACAAAACCTCACCGACAAATGATCCTGAAGATCCTGCTTGTCCATGTACATCTCCTTCATGTCGCGCAGGCACTTGACGTAATATTTCATCAACTTCTTGGTCATGACCATGAGTGACTTCCTGCAAGTGGTCGCATCTTCCGGACTCAACGTAGAGTCCTCCAAGTCCGGCTCCATCCCTATCACTGGGGCGCTGCTCCCATTTTTCACCGTCCTTTCCGTCTTATTCAGATATACGCTTTAGTTAAATAGATTGAAAATATTGAGCTGAAAACTTTGTACTTTGTTAAAAAAAAACAATCCCTCCAAATCTTACCCACACCGGACTTTCTTCGTCCTTCAAGCCATTCTGCAAGGAGGTGAGAATAAGAAAGAGAGAGAAAGCTGAGCAGGAGGCCGCAATCAAAGGGACCTTCCACATGTTCACCGAAAGTAACAATGACTGGATCCGTTCTACATTAAAAACAATGTCAATTACGAGGAGCCAATTATATCTGACGTTTAATTCTAAGCCTGACCACACGAGACGCGGACAATCTGAATATTTCAAGTGCAAACAATCTCAATGTTTCAAGTGCACACAATTTAAATATTTGAACGCAACAAATGCCAAATGCAGCAGACCTTCAATCCTTTGTTGCCCACCGTGAACAATAACGAGTAGAGGTGAGAGGTATTAATTAAATTACAGCAAAATCACGTTGGAGGACAGAAATTTGAGGCGTGCACGGAATGGAAAGTCATTAAATGGGAAATGAGACAAAAAGGAATCCTTCCCTGTTAAAACGAATTTCAGTAATTATTGAGAGCATTCTGTGGTGTGGTAAAAGTGGTTTTGCATGATGGCTGGAAATTGCTTAATTACATACAATCACACGGTTGGAGTATCAACAATTTTTGTAGGCTGGACAACATGGAATGGAGTGACACTGCGGAGGATTGGAGCCACAAAAATATAGTAATTACGGTGAATTGTCTACCCTTCCATCGGCAATCGCCGTACAAAAACAGTGTCAAAAGCTCGTCAGAAATAATTGTTGGCACTTTTCTCTTTTTCATTCCCATTTGTTGGACGATAGCATCCACGCAATACGCCTCTGGTTTATTTCACCGGAGAGGTTATTTTGACACAGCCAAATTAGACTCTCCATGATGTGAATAAAATTTTATAATAAATAAAAATAAATAAAATTTCTATATGTATTGTACATATATAGAAAAAGGATGCCTATATAGATTTATATGGGATTTAACATGAATGACATCCGAAAAAATATGAATTAAAATTCGAATTAAAATACGTGTTTTTCTTAATTATGAATACAAATTTAAATTTCCGATATCTAAAATATGAATTCTAATTCCAATGCAATTTTATTCAAATATTCAGACTTATGAATACGTATTCAAATACTTTTCGAATACTTTTAAAAATTTATTTGTAGTGCTATCTGGCATAATTTGTAACTTAAAATAAACGCAATATCTGTACACAAAATTGTAAATTAATTCTGCAAATCTGATTTTGCAAAAATCGATGCTTTTACGGACGAAATATCGCTACCAAAAATCAATGTTGCAATATCTTGATTTTGCAAAACAAAAAAAACTTGCTCGAAGGCGAGAATTATTACCATAATGGGAGAATTTTTGAATAACAATAAAGTATCGGAATCGAGATGTCAAATTTTGAATACGCATTTGAATTTCGAATGTATTTGTAATTTTAAATTCCAATTGAAATATTTTTCTGGCAAAAATATGGATACTAATTCAGATTGAAATACTGAAAAATATGAATATAATTCCGATTTGAATTCCAATACCGATTCCGATGTCATACCTTGGGATTTAATATTGACAATGTGCCACCAAAATCATTTATTTTTCAGAAAAAAATGCAAATGGCGCATTTACAGTTTCATAGTGTCCACAAATAAAAAATATCATTATTGTAGCTATAATTTGAAAATTCACAAACGACGTTGCAGGTTGGACGAAACAAAAAATTTTATTTATAAAAGTTGAAATTATCCCGAAGTCGGCTGGCAGGAAACCAAGGAAAAAGGATTGAGCGGGTTATTTTAAATTTGCATACAGATTTATTTTTCAGCTTTTTTGCTTCTTTCCTTCTTTCTGTCTTTCTGTCTATAGATGATTTCTTTTATTTCTTGCTGCTCCCTTTTTTGCCAGTTTTTTTCTATCTTCTGAAGCCGCAGACTACGGGCTGCGACAACCCTTTTTTCGGCCATCGATTATTAATATAGAGAGGAAGGAAGGGAGTAGCTTTACGGGAAAAGTAAAAAAGTGTCTTGCAATCAGTAAGGCGAAATTCCCCAGTAACAGACAGATTGCATGTATTTATAGGTGCATAAATTTGAGTAAATTTATATGCATTTATTTTATTTATTTATTTATTTATTGTAAATAATTTTCCACACTGGATGAAACTACCATGGACAATCTGCGAAAGCGAAAGACGGATTTGGACGGGACTTTGGAGAAGCATTTAGAAGCCTGGAAGGCGAAAAGAGCCCGGAAGGAACTGGAGGAAATCCAAGAGAATGATAATAATGTAATTGTTGTGGCCACATTGCCTCCTGAGGTCAGTTTGGATTCAATTTCACACTTTTCTTGCTTATAATCATTAACTATTGATTGCAAATGACCAATTTCATTGATTTTTCTAACGGGCAACTGCTCTTGTCACTCTTGTGTACGTTCTACGTTCCTCTGAATTTAATTGGACTTTGATTGCGACAATTCTCATTCTCAATGTTTGACTCGTGTTCTATATATATATACATACATATATATGTATACATATAATAATCTATATGTACAATAATATAATGTAGGTCCTGGAACTCATCTTCCGGAAGCTTGACGTGAAGCATGTGAAGAGGTGTCGGTTGGTCTCCAAGAGTTGGAACAAGGAAGCCTGTCGGGTGTTGAAGGGCCAATTGATCTTGCATTTGCTGGAGGGAAATCTCTTCATTGATCACCAGAAGCTGAAGGCAACGGCGGAAGCCTTGGATTTGCCTTCCGTGTTGGAGGAACTCAAACTCACGGTTTGTACGAGGGACGCGGGGAGGGTGAGGCAGGTGCTTTCCCAGGAACCTTTGACCTCTTTCCCGGTGACCCAGCTCCGAGTGGCCAAGTACGGACTTCAAGAGTGCGGAGACGCGGATTCGGCATGGATCGTGAGCAAATGTGCTCCTACCCTCACCCATTTACGCGTTTATGGGTACAATGGACCGGACTTTGTCCTCAATTGCCTTCGATCCTGCCCTTTCCCCGCCTTGGAGGTCATGGAGATCCAAATCTACGGCTTGCAAGAGCTCACCCATCGGACGGACTTTGAGAAACAGACGAGTGTGGTGCAACGACTTATATTTAATGTCATGATTACCTCCAAAAATCTCCGGATCTTCCGACTCTGTGGCGTGGGCTATCAGTTGCGGCGAAGTATTCTCAAGCATTGCTTCACATTTGAGAATATTCAGCAGTTGAAAATTATGGATCAAGCCAGCATGGTTGAAATCGCGTTTGGAGCGGAAGAGAAGAAAACCTTGAGGGCGATGTCCCTCTATTGTTGGGATGATGGTGCGAGTACGTCTGTGATTTTACATCGCTTTGCCACCACGTTGGAATCCCTGGAATTTACGAAATTAGTACTACCCTTGCAGAGGTGGGAGGAGAATTTACCACATTTGCCTCGCCTTCAAAGGCTGATAGTGCCAACGTTCAAATTGGGGGAAACTTGGCTTCGGAAGACTCCGTCTTTACGGCGGCTGACTGTCCGACTTTCCATGGACTTGAGCGAATTACCGAATGAGATGGAAGATCTTCCGTGCTTCCCCTCGGTGGAGAAAATCAGGACGAATAAGATTCATTTTCCTGAGAAGGAACACATGAAGGCTCATATGGCTGTTTTCAAACAAATTTTCCCAAATGTCACCAGCTGGCATGTGGATTCAGACTGTCGACAACTGATTGACTTTGTCGTATCCAAAGAGGGGCAGGAAATTGGACTTCGGATAGAGGAATTAGCTTGCCCCCTTGATATGCAATTTCCTCCGGGACCGTTGCAAGGTTAGACTTTTCTGAATCTTTTGCAAACATCAGTGTGGTGTTTCTAACAATACGAGTGCATTAACCAACGAATAAGAATTTAATTTGAATGATTATTTCACGCCCTTCTTTGCATGTAGGTTTAAAGCAATTCAAAATACTGCTACTGGACAACCAACATGAAGAGGCAATTCGGATGAGGGAGAAGCTAAAGAAGAACAAGCATGTTCCGGATCTGGAAGAAGTTACCTTCGGTGTAGTGCCGTTTCGTTTGGCATTTGGAGAGTGAACATCAGAGTCTCCGGGGCCCGGCCCGGCCCTGCCAATCAGAAACTGTAGGTTGTAGATTATTCGTGAGTGCTACCTTAAGATATAAATAGTCTTTCGCAGTCAGAAAAGGAGAAATTAAAAGAAAAGGCATACATATATGTATATATTTTTTCAAACAAAGTGGTTACGGTTTTCTCAGATTATTCAGCTTTAAAGTTATACATATACAGCAGGAGCAGTCAAGACCTTGTGTAGGAGTAGGACATTTTCATGAACGCATTCTACAATAGGTATATAAATATAGATAGTTTCTGTGGATGAATGTTTAACACATTATAAATATAAATAAGATTGTTAGTTTGGGTAGTAAGTACTAATGTTCGTTTTCATTTTTGTATTCATGATTATATTCGTATTTCGTGTTTTGCGTTAACCACAAAACTGCAATCGTGCGTGTATGTATTTATTTACTATATTTACAGTGAAAACTTGAAATAAGGTTGTGGTGTGGGGTATAATAATTGTCCTTGTAATTGCAATATAAATATATTTAATATATTAAGCTCATATGAGTTTTTTTTACTTTCTTTTCATGGTCAGTTATTATTATTTGTATTGGAAATTGTCCCACCTTTTTATATTCACCAAAGTACGAATAAATTATTGATGATTGATGATTATGGGTGATTTTATTACACAGTAGCGTTACTTGAATGCCTTCGTAAACTGAACAAATATGGTGAAATTTTTATTGTAATACAACTATTTTTTTGGTAATTGTATATACGTGTACATTGTACTAATATATACACTGGGTTTTATTGCAAAAGCTCGGTTGCTGGCCTCATCTGTCTTACAACGGGTATTTTTCATTGGATTTTTTTGTTATAAATACAAACATTCATATTTTCTATATTTTATAATCCCACAATGACACGAAATTTAAGGTGTTCAACAATTGGTGAACGTCGGTGACTGTATAAAGTTAATTGTTAAAATAGTAAAAGGCTAATTCGAGAGACTGCATAGTGCATGGACAAACGGAAATCCAAAGATTGAACACCCGAGAAGCTATCTCCTGCGCCCCAACAAGGAGCAGAATCGGAAAGGAAATTTGAAGCACCCATTTTCCTGTGCATTTATTGCAATTGCTCGACATCGAGTTGATTGACACAAGTCAGCAGGAACAGCCGAAAACGAAAACATTTTAACATCCAAAGGCAGGGTCAAGCGAAGCCGAAAGTGAGTGACCTGACCTCTATTGTATCAGGGTTCTCGATTGAAATTTGTAAGTACTCGTGGTAGGCATAAGCAAACAATTAACCTAGCGTACATTATAAGATAAGAGTAACAAACTTCATTAGTAATTGAAGTTACTCATTTTCTTAGAATCCAGTCCAATTTAGTTGTACCTATACCTATTTCCAAAGTAACTGACAAGCGCAGCTTGACGCCCATGGTGGGAGTTGTTGCAATTTTTTGTTTTTTAAAGTAAATTCATTTTCTCAGGAGAACCTCGCAAACGCGAATGAGGAGCCTGTGACCTTTGGACGATTTGGACCACTTGCCGCTAGTTTGTGGAATGTCTTGGATTCGGAATCATTCTTTCATAACTTGACCCCAGGAAATCTAAAGGTTGGCACCATTTAACCATGTCATTATTTTTAAATCTAACTATACTTCATGGAGCTCCGGGTCTGTTTGTATAATATAATAATCGGTCAGTTCCGTGATAGTGACCAAACAAGGTAATTGCCACGCCCCCTTTGTCGGGCAGTCACGAGTCACAAGGTCACGACTCATGACCTATGATAATGTGCACCGGGCTAATGAGGAAATTGGGATAATGAGTGAATTGCGTGGAATTTAATAGCCATTGTAATGTAACATAATCAGTATTTTCTAACAGGTGTCATCATGAGTGCCATCAAATTCGAGCTGCAAAAGGAGGTCTTTGAAGCATCCAAAGAGCGTCTGCACGGTGTGGTCACGGTCACATCATCAGCCCGACGGAAAAAGCCCCCGGGCTATTTATGTATCACGGGAACAATCGAAAAGCCCATTCGGTTCACCTTGTATCAAATCAAGAAGACGGAGAAGGGTTTTAAGCGGAAGCAGGAATGGACTCTGTCCACGTTGAAACAGGCCAATTACAAGAGTGGCGAGACGACAGAGTTCGAATTACAGCTGGACAAATCCTACCAATGGACGGCGGCCAGTATGGAGGAAAAGGACGCATTCTTCTCCCTCCTTCACCAAATTTGTGCACGCCTGAACCGAAGTCCGAAATTTGTGAATTATCAGGTACAGGAAGGGAGTAATGGATTGCTGCCTGGGTCCGACGTGCCCATCGTGGCCGTGCCGAAGGATAGTACCATCACCGAGAGTGATGAGGATGATTTTGGTCTGACGGATCGAGAGGAGGCGGATTTGGAAAAGGTTTTAACCCGGGCTGAAGGGGCGGTGGTGAATGCGGAGGCATTTATGGAACAATTAGCCAAGGAATTGTCCATCTTGGATGGGGAAAATATCCATAGCATCATGGAGTCCGAGACTCAAGTCAATGACCTCATGGAGTCCATCAATTTATCTGTATCCGCCTTAGAGGATGTTGAAGCGGAGTTGCAAGCCTATGAAGACGCTGTGATTCAAGTGAAAGTGGCGGTGGAAAAGATTGAGGAAGAGAATGCTCAAATGGGAACTGCAGCCAAAAATAATCATTTGTTACTAGAGGAATTAACCCGGTTAATCCAATCCTTGGACTTTTCTGCCGGTTCCGTGGTTTTAAATCCAGATTTTAATTCTTTGGATGGGATTCAAAAGGTTACGGAAGCAGTTTATAGTTTAAAAGATGCCCTCACTGCCGACCAGGATGATTTCCACCCAACCTTACTACGCATGCAAGCCGTTGTGGATCAAAAGAGGCGATTGGAGAAATACAAAACCCGGTTTGCTGACTCCTTGAAATCTCATTTGGAGAAGCTATTTGTTCACTACGGGAACTTTTCTTCTATCGATGTCATGAGTTCCATCCAACTATTCCGACTTCCACAGCTGCAACAGATGCACAAGGAGTTATTGCCTTACTGTGAGCTGACAGGATGGCTCAAAGTCATGGACGCTGACGGGTTTAATCGGCTCCTTCAGACTTACACAAACTCCATGCAGAAAGTGTATGAAAAAAATATAAAAGCTTTGTTTGAAGAAGCTCGGAGTCGGATTTCAGGGGCCGGCGGAGGTGGTGTCGCAGCCAGTAGAATGGTCACAAGCAGCTCAACGGGTGATCTCCGTGTCCGGGGTCGTTACTTTGGGAAAACCCGGGTTTTGGCCCATCGAGACGGTGATAATGAGAGCCAGGGATCAGGAGAAGGTTCTGTGGATTCGTCGGAAAGACAAGACTTCTATGATGTTTTGGAACAACTCTTGGAAGGACTGGAACCTGCCGTTAACTCCGAGGAGAAGTTCATAGCCAGTTTTTTTCACATCACCACTATTCTTTCCACTCCATCACCCACCTCCCCCACGAGAAATAGTTCAGTGGAAATTCGGCGACTGATGACTATCATGTTTGGTTCCATCGAGGCCGAAATGGTGGGATTTCTGACTCAGTATGAGAAACTCGAGTCCAGTTTTTGCATGGGTGCTATGGTCAGATTGGGGAATCACACCCTCAAACCGGAAAATGCTTCTACTTTTATCAGTATGATCTTCGGCTCCGTCTTGATCCAGGAGAAGCGCAGCTTTGATCGGCTCATGAACGCCTATGTGGAAGCAATTAATAACAGTCGTCTTCCCCGGAAGGCCAAGCCGGGGATTATTGCTTTCGTGACGGATTTTGAGGATTTCGCCCTCATGTCGGAAATCATTTTTGCTGGATCCAACCGTAGGGATTACCTAGAGAAGGCATACGCCCGGATGCTGACAGCAATTTTCGACGGCATAAACCGACTTTCCAGTGAAGGGAGTAGTAAAATCCCGGGGGAAGTCATTCGTATGGAAAACTTCCACCGGCTTCACGCCAACCTCTCCAAGCTGAAAGTGGCGCATTTGGAGCAGCAGAAGCGGGATGCGAAAGCCAAGTACACGGATGCTCTCAACGCATATGTCACCAAGCATTTTGGCCGACCTTTGATCAAGCTCAACGAATTCTTTGATGGGATCCAAGGTCGCGTGAGTCAGGGGGTGAAGGAATCCGAGATCGGTTACCAAATGGCCTACAGTCGCACCGAGCTCAAGAGGGTCATCAAGGAATATCCAGCCAAAGAAGTGAAAAAGGGCTTGGATTCCTTGTACAAGAAGGTGGAGAAGCATTTGTCGGAAGAGGAGAATTTATTGCAGGTGGTTTGGCGAGCTATGCAAGAGGAATTCATCGTGCAGTACAAGTCCATTGAAAGTCTAATTGGGAGATGCTACCCAGGGGCCAAAATCACATTGGAATTCACTATTGATGACATCCTCATATTCTTCTCGGAAATTGCCCAATCGCACTAGCAGTGACATTGCTACCTGCTTCCTCCATACGCATCCATAGTTGTTTAACCACCTCAGAAGTCAACCTAACTGGCGGGTGGTGGCATAATTTCAAGAACAAATCGCAGTTTAAAGATTCTACCAGAATCATTTTTTGTTTTCCCAGCAGTCCTCGTGTCTGCGTGTGCAGTTTAATTTAATTATTTGTCGCCTTTTGTTAATAAATTTAAAGTAAATTATGGCCGTGTAGTTTTTGTTGGAAATATTCTTTGGTGGAAATGTAAGTGCTTGGTCAAACTATAAAAGGCATTTAAAAATGTCCATGTATAACGCATAAAAAAGAAAGACATGATCCCGAAATCCAAACTCATATCCATGCATTTCACTGGCACATTACATAAATAATTCCCATGAGTGAAGAAGAGGCGAGTTCGACAAAGACACACCATTCCTAAATGTTTTATAGAAAAAATCTCCAGAGAAGTTTGACTCAATGTAGCCCATGCACTATGTAAAGTGGGCGATTCTAGCTCAGACTACCCCGTACATATTACAAACAAGGACAACTATTTTGGCTCATGCTCGTCCCACTGGGGCCACTGCTCCTTCACTCATTCATGTTTCATGTTCACCTTCCAGTAGGTATATCCGTATATATATGTATGTATATATATGCGATATGCGATAATCTCCAGACTTTCCAGCTGGACTTTGGAGCGGCAAAATATGTTCCTGGAGAGGAAGGAGCAAGTGAGGAATTTTTTTTAACCCTTTCTTAAATTCCTTCAGAAGCCAGCTCAGTCCGTGGAAACCTGGAGCAATAATAACATAGTTGTTTCCGCATCTCTCGGAACTTACAAGTGCATTGTATATGTGCAAGACGAATAAAGTAAGTGCATACTATCCTGGAAAAAACGTGACTTTTCAGGAAAGCTAGAAATCCCCGATTAATAGCAACAATTACTTGTACTTTGCACGAGATTGTTTTCGCACGGCACATTTGCATTAGATCCAGCGCTCACATGACCGGCGACGACGCTCAGGATTGCGTGATTCAAGGACGCTTTGGATTATTCAAAAATAAATTACAGAATTTGTGTTTTTATTTAATTCCTTTCCAGACATTCCAAGTCAACTGTTCGTACAGGAGCCAGTTTGCTCCATCCGAACGTGGTCCAGGGATTTTATAGTTTCTGTAAAAGAAGATCTGAGAGAGAAAGGTGAGGAAAATGTCCTCGTTCACTCCGGCAAATGAGACAGCGGACATCTCCTTCAATGTCCAGGATCTCATCCACCACATCGTGGACTTCCAGCCATCGGACCGGGTCGTAGACTTCGTCCAGCCGGAAGACCTGGAGAAGGTTCTGGAAGATAAATTACGCGGGGGGATGTCGGAGGAAGCCATTCAGAAGACGACGGATTTCATCCTCTCCAAATCCCTCAACACCTCCCATCCTTTCTTCCTCAATCAGTTGTACGGGGCAATTCATCCCGTTGGCTTGGCCGCCACCTATCTCCTCGAGAAAATGAATACGAATCAGTAATTCAAGAGGAATTTATATTTTCTATATTCCAGTAATTTGTCCATAATTTCACTTAGTTGTATAAATGTGCAGACACACCTACGAAGTCGCCCCGGTATTCGTACTCACGGAGAGAATCATGCTGAGGAAAGTCCGACAACTCTTCTACGGCCGGGAGGAGGGCGACGGGATCTTCGCGCCCGGAGGGAGCATTGCGAACATGTACGCCATCGTCCTGGCACGACACCGAAAATTCCCGCATACCAAAACCAAAGGGATCTTCGGACTTCCTCCATTAGTTGTCTTTACTTCCCAAGATGTAATTGCAGATTTAAAAAAAAAAAAACTTCTCTCTTTAATTAGTTTCCAACGAAAAAAGATGATTTTAAATTAATAAAATGTTAATGAATGTAAATAAATGTAAATGTTCCGGGATTTTGTGGTAGTCCCATTACTCCGTGTCAAAGGCCGCTCACTGGATGGGTTTGGGCCTGGAGAATGTGGTGAAGGTGAAGACGGACAAACGAGGTCGGATGATTTCCTTGGAGTTGGAGGGAGCAATTAAGGTTTGCCGGGAGAGTGGGAAGGAGCCCCTGATTGTCATTGCCACGGCTGGAACGACCGTCTTGGGAGCCTTTGATCCCTTCTCTACCATGGCTGAGGTAGAGATTATTTTGACCTATTATTTTGTCCAATATTTTGGTCAATTATTTTGTCTTTTCAATGGTTTATTCCTCTTTGCACGGGGGTTTTGGTTTAAACTAGATTTGTGATTTTGATTGTCCGTTTCTTGTCCGTACAGATTTGTGGGCGGGAGGGGATTTGGCTTCATTGTGATGCGGCTTGGGGCGGAAGCTTCATCTTTTCTCCCCGGCTACGAGAGGAATATCTCCGTGGAATTGACAAGTACGGTAAAAATCAGCAATATCCCCTTTGATTTGGCTTTTTTAACCGCTTTTACTAATCAAATTGTTTTTTTTTATTTTGCATAAAACAAACCACATTCTGGCATGAATTAATAGAGCATGTGAAAAAACCGGCTGGGGCTCATTCCATTGACCCTTGACCCTAATATGTATCCATGTGTTGGGGTGACTGGTAAAAAAAATTACTCGCAGGTGCGACTCCGTGTGCTGGAATGCCCACAAGATGCTCTGTGCTCCCCTTCAATGCTCCGCATTTATCACCAAGGAACCCGACCAACTTCTCCCCTGTAATTCCCTCACTGCCTCCTACCTCTTCCAGCAGGACAAATTCTACCCTCCGGAATATGACAACGTGGGCGACAAAAGTAAAGAAAAATATTTAAAATTTGTTTTTGAAACATTTAAATAATTTCAAAAACAAAATTTTTGTTTAGAAAATTTTGGTTTAGAAAATTTTGGTTTAGAAATTTTTGATTGGCCCATTTAAATTTCTGAATTTGTATACAAGGCATTCAATGTGGACGGAAACCGGATGCATTTAAATTGTACTACATGTGGTTGGGAGTTGGACCGGAAGGATTCCGGCGGGCGGTGGAGAATGCGGAGGATTGCGCGCGGTAATGACCATATTGTTACCTTGAGATATGGGATAACAATGGAAGTTGAACCATGTCCTGTTGGAAGTTCCTTCCTGACGAATATTAATTATAATACAGATACATTGCGGAGGAAGTTAAGGGCAGTGAAGATTTCATTTTGCATCTGGACAGTCATCAGTGCACCAATGTCTTCTTCTGGTACGTTCCCCCTCGCTTGCGGGACGCTGAACAGGATGAGATCTGGTGGGCTGATATCGGGAAGGTAATTACGTAATTATGGCCTTCATTTTTTTCTCGTGAGTCTATAAGTATATCATAATCAAGGCATGACATCCGAATCGGTATTGGAATTGAAATCGGAATTATATTCTTATTTTTCAGCATTTTAATCGGAATTAGTATCCATATTTTTGTCAGAAAAATATTTTAATTGGAATTTATAATTACAAATACATTTGAAATTCAAATTCGTATTCAAAAGTTGACATTTGGATTCCGATACATACTTTATTGGTGTTCGAAAATTCTTTCATTATCTTGCTAATTCCCGCCTTCGGACAAGTTTTTTATTTTTTTTGGCAAAATCAAGGTATTGTAACGATGAGTTTTTCAATTGGCAGTAATTTACATAGCTATTTCGACCGTGAAAGCATCGATTGTTGCAAAATCGGAGTTACTATGATTTTGTGTATTCATTTTGCGTTTATTTTCAGCTACAAATTATCCCAGATTGCATTACAGATTTTTTTGAAGTATTCGAAAAGTATTTGAATACGCATTCATATGCCTGAGTATTTTAATAAGATTGTATTGGAATCCGAATTTATATTTTGGATATCCGAAATTTAAATTTGTATTCATAATTAGGAAAAACACGTATTTTAATTCGAATTTTAATTCATATTTTTTCGGATTGCATTCCTTGATCATAATATTATGGAAATAGATGTCGGACAACGTATGCATATAATATGTATTATATTATAGTATACGCATACCTATCTACAGTGGAGTCTCCATATAACAAGTCTCTTTATAACAACAAATCTCTATAACAACGTTATTTTTCCACCCCTTCGTACATGTAAGATGCGTATATATATTGCTTCCATGTTCTATATAACAACTTTTCCCTATAACAGTAGTTTTTTCCTTTCCTTTCAGAGTTGTTATATGGAGACTCCACTGTATACAATTTTTTTTGGCATTCAAATCAGGGGGCTAGAGATAATAATAGCCAAAATTTCCGTGATTGCAACAAATTGTAATTAAGTATACGCAAAGATTTAATTGTTAACATGTTTAAATGGAGGTGACGAGCAAGATCAAGGAGAAGATGGTGTTGGATGGGAGAATGATGGTGGGCTATGCGCCACTCCCTCACAAAGGCATCACCAATGCCTTCCGCCTCGTCCTCCCGGCCTTCCCCGAAAGAACGCACGCCCACATGGATTCCATTCTAAACTTCATTCGAGAACTCGGACAGGATCTTTGAAAAAGTGTTTCTTATAGCCATTTAAAAGTTACATATATTAAAATGAAATTAACCCTTGCTCATTACCAAAGTCTATATTGGACGTGTTATTACCTGCATACGGGAAACCGGAATGCGCCGTATTTCTTTTATTGCACGTTAGTAATATATCTTGGTTACAATAGACGAATAGACAAAACGTTTCATTCATGCATGAGACAAAAAAAAAAAATTCAAGAGGAAAGGACGAAGACGTCAGCACCTTTGCTGCGGCAATGCCCAGGATTTCCTGTCCCTTCCCTCATTCTTTCTTTATGGCCATAATTCCTGTCCAACAATCTCAAGTTGAAGAAATTTTTTTTTTTTAAATGTAACATATTAATATAATATTGGTTGTTAGTTGTTACATATTTGTATATATGTAACTATGCTTGTTATAAAACTAATAATGTACCATTTATTATACTGGCAATACTTCTGAGACGAGCTAAGAACTGCATTTTCCACATCCGTTTCCTGTATTCAATCTATTAATCTCCCTGCAGGGTCATCAACGCATGTAACATTAACATCTGTAAAAATCTGTACCGTTCGGACATATAAAAAGTGTTCATAGTTCATATGTATACGTATATCCAATTTCCAAGAAATTTGCTCTCACCCTGAGAAATTTCTTGGGAGGTGTCCGTCGTAATTGTCTTTTTTTTTTGTATTCCACCTATTACAATAAGTGCTGGCAGACACGTCATTCTTTTGTATAAGGGATGTTAATCCATTTGGAATGGCACTCACCTATATAAATCCGAGGTCTATTATAACGGTTTGGATTGCAAGTGCAGAGCACCATCAATTCCGTTGTTGCATTATGTGTAGCTGTAAATCTCTGAAAAAAACACCAAGTCTTAACTCATACAGATATGGGAAGGTAAAAAAAGATAATAATGAGAGTATACACCCACATTATAAATAATAGACGCATTCACGTCACTTGCCACACATGTCACACTGAGCCTTCCTTTTGTCCCTTTTACCATGTATTCTATATATAATATTGTACACAGGTTTCAAATCATGAAATCATGTTTGGATAGACAGAAAATAACGTGAGATCCATGGATGTGTGTGAGAATGTGTGAATGTGTGCAAAAAAGAGCTCTGTGGTGGCGGTGATGGGCCCAACAATTATATCCATTATCTTTACTCCGTATTTTCAAAGGGAATCTGTCAAGTGTCACTAATAATCATTTACTCGTGTATGTAAGCACATTATTTACATTTAAATGCGCATACGTATATGTTCAACAACCGTGAAAGCGAAAAAAAAAATGGTGTGAATAAGGAGCACTTGTGTAAATAGTAAATAAAACGAAAACACAAATGTCGCCGACAAAAATACGGCTACTATATCCAAACTGCACCCTTTTCGTACACTTTTTGTATACCGCATAAAGGCATACGGGGAAAGGAGAGAAAGGATTTCGGCCCTGTCACGTTTTGGATCCACGGAAATTCTATTTTAAAGGAAATAAAAATACAGTCGCAAGTCTGTGTATGAATAAGGTATGCAAAATAGTTGGAAAGGACACTACAATTTCTTCTTCAAAAGAGAATCGTGCGGGGTAAACAAAGAAAAACGCTTAAATTACACATTTATTACGGATCCACTGGTCTATATGCATCTTTTTTTTATGGTCGATGAGGACAGCACAGAATATAAATTCCTGTGCTGACTTAGAGTTCCTTATATTGAATGGTTTATATTCAGTTCGAAATTGAAATCGTACTTGAAGTGTATTTTTTCATGTCGGAACTGGATTAAAAAACCAAGTAGAAATAAGTACCAATTTCAAAGTTTATCTAATCAAGTGCCAAACTGAGAAATTGCAGGAGTTCTCCAGAAGTTAATACGAAATCGTACTCACAATTGGTAAGCGCGAGTATACAGTGGAGTGTCTCTTCATAACAGCATGTTCTCCATTACGTCATGAAATTTAAATTTAACCTTGTACATAGAATACATAATAATTGTGTTCTCTATAACAGCATTCCTTTTATAATACCAACATTTTGGGTTTCCTTGGATGCTGTTATAGAGAGACTCCACTGTAATTGCGATTTAAATTGCGACTAGTAATCTAGTTTTTTCTAGTTAAAATGAAGAGGGACATTTTGTTTCCTAAATAAAAACAGTACCTTTATTGTTTAGAACGAAACGACACAAATAAACACAAGTAAAAACGAAAACGGAATCAAAAAGTTAAATGCTTTAACTTAGTTTTATTGCGGGTTCAAGTTTCAGTAAGGAAAAATACTCGTACCTAATTGAAATTGGATTTGTACTGAGTTAGCAATCAGAAATCCGAACATTGCAATTTAAATAAACGAGTACTTAATCAATTTCGAGAACCTTCCAAAATCCCGACAATTATCAAGTATGGATGTCTGGCCAAAATTTTCCGAACTTGCAATTGAACTTGGTACCGAAAACCGAAATTGATACTCGAAAATTGAACTTGAACCGATGAGGACCTCTATAGAGGTATAGTGCTAACGATGCTCACAACGTTTCGGAAGGCTTAGCAAGCGTAAATGGAGAGATAATCAGATAGGTTATATGCGAAATCTGACTATCCACATGAAGCTGTGCACACAACAATAGAATGAACAGATTTATCATTTTTACTACACGGAAAGTTGAGAAGGAATCATCATTACGAACGTCTTTGACCAAATTATCTACCCAAAAATAAACTACCTACTCAAAAATGCCCTCATTGTTAAAGGAACACATATTTGCCGGTAAAATGGATTTGGGGATTTATATGCTCTTTCAAAAATCATCCAAATCTGGAATTCAATCCTGGTCCAGGCCAGGCATTTTGTTTTCAGGATGACAATTTGCATTTTGCCCCGCAACCGATCGCTTCTGCTCCAGCTGACTGAATGAGGTCCATGTTAATCGTTTTATGGCAAATGTAACGCAAAAAGCTCATCCTTAAAGACAATTAAGTTACATATTTCCACCAAAATATTCCCATATTTGGTATTCCAATAACAATGGATTGGCCAACCTTTCTCATTTGAATTGTAATTGCGCCCAGAACACAAGTAGCAAACTCAAGAATCAATGGAAGAGCATAAGTTTGATGACCTAGTCTTAATTGACCTTCACATGTCCTTCATAATCACACCTTGTGTGTGTCAAAGGAGAAAATATCGTTTTAAAATTTAAATCGACTTTATACTATCCAATACTATTACGATTACGAATTGCAAATGGTGTTGATGGCTATAAAGGTGCGCTTAAATAGAGTTTTGTGTGTGTGTACTTTTTCTATTTAAAACCTTTTTTCAGTGTATTTTTGGTTTAATTATGATCGTGGGTAGAAAATGTACACCTGTCGGTTGTCTTTATTCAATGGGAATGAATGACACCAGAAAGAATTACATTTATTTATTTTATTCCCATACATGATTTTGTAGGTCATTCCATTTGCAATGTTATTCTTATTAACGCTCGATGAGCATCCAACGAAGCTCGCACACGCAGACACTTTTTTTAATATTTTTTTCCTTGTTTCTCCTTTTTCCTGCTCTGCTCTCAAATCTTTTCTACAGCAAACAGCAACAGCCAAGCTAGCCAAACAGCTGAACAGCCAAAGTCAGAAAAAGCTTCACTTTAAAGGTGAATCAAGAGCAGTCATTCAACGTCAGCACAACACTCATTTAGTAGAATCTGCTCACATCTCTGTTTAACAGTGTTTTTAAAATTCCCCGTTTTCCGTGATTAAGTTTATTTTTGTAATTTTATATTCAACCAAAAATTAAATCATTGACAAAACAGCCGGATTCTCCGCTCTAAGGACGTTTTTGAAGGGAGAGCGAGCAACACGGCTGGATTTCGTATTTAATAGTACTGTGCGGTACGGATTGAACTAAACTTATTATTGTATTATTGTACTAAACTAAACAGAAAAACAGGCCAGGTGTGAGGTCAACACAGGTCATTTCATAAGACTAACGTTTTCATTGATTTCTGCATTTTTTTTTGTCTCGGTACTGGTCTCAAAAAGAATTTTGACCCGTGGATTTTTCATCGGAACTAGACGTAAGTGTTTGTTATATCAAATGTTGGCTTTATTGAGTTTATTACAGCCTTTTATTGAGAACTACGGAAGTGATTAGTGATTACCTGTTTTGTTGGCATCACTTCAAATACGTAACTTTGTCAGTAGGAGTAGGAATACTGTAAGAAGAGTTGGCTGTGGGAGAAAGTGATTTGATTAGCATTATTTTATTGTAGTTTCGACGGTTCATTAGCACTCACAAGAATTAGTAGTTACTAGCTAACAACGTAACGGTTGGGGTCGTTTGGTATGTTGAAGCAATTGACGTTAACAGAAAGTGAGTGGGTGAATTTCTTCGTATGCGAGGTCGCTTCGAAAATTGAAGAAGTAAATATTTTTGGACTTGTCTCCCTTTGTACATCGCAATTTGTATTCTTGGCATCTTGGTTAATGATTACCGTGCATCTGTTTTATTACGAAATACTAAAATTGGCTAAATTATTCGTTTTTTTCAGGTACAGCTGTAATCGTTTGAAGGCAACCTGCCTCATGGAATGTCAAGTATCGTTTGTTGATGCACACGATGGAAGGAGTGGATAATTTACCCGTTTGAATGCCTTGAAGTTGAGTTGTTCAAGATTTATACCGATATAGAAGGTGGTCGAAAAGGACATTGGTATTGAAAACAGATGACCTGATGAACAATTCGTCCGATTTTGGGTCGACATTTTTGTTAACCTGATTCTGATCATACTGCCAATTGCAGGGTAAGTTTAAAGTCTTGGTGGGTGCACCGAAACTCAAATATTTAAGTATTCTGGTCGAAGTTTGAAGTCATTAAATCATGGTGGTAGTCAGCTGAAGTGTTTGTGTGTGAATAATTACAAATTACAATTATTGTGCTTACGTTAAATGTTATATCAGTGTATCCAATCTACCAGTTTTAACTTTTACAGTGCCACCTAATATCCTCCTCACGTTGTCTTTTTTAGGAACTGCAGTCTACCTCAGGTTATACAGAAGACTGATTTGATTTGATGTCATCCAATGTGGGTCCCAGTAGGCTGGACTGGGATTGGGAGTGATATTATTTTAATCCTTTTTAACTCACAACGTCACAACCAGTGTTAGTTCAAGTGTTGGCTGTATTAGCCCCTGAAGAAAAAAAGTGACGAAAGTATACGAAATTATGTAAAATGTAAACAGTATACGAGTTCAACAGTGTGATCCTATTCAATTAATCCAGAATCTATGCTATGATTTACAAAATGTGCGCATCACTGAAACAATTGTCGAAAAAATGAAAGTTGGAAAGCGCTGTTTTCAGTATTTTTTATAACGGCAATTTTATTTCAAAGTTTTGTGGTTGTGTTGTTGTATAGTATGTTTGACTGTTCAAAATGTTTCAAAGTCTAGTTACTTTCGTCATTCGGCGTCGTCGCTTTGTGTTGTTCAAGTTGGCAGCAATAGCCTTCTTTGTTGCCACCATATTTCTGTGGACCAAAGTGAATAGAACAGAGGGTGTTAATGGCAATAGCAATAGTATATCCGGTGTGAAACGGCACAATGAGGAAGAGGTGAAGGTAATGCCTCACCTTAATGCTGAAAATTACCAAAAGGCTGATAATCTAATGGCAGCTGACATTGCCAGTAATAGCATTAACGACGATCACGAACATCAAAAGGTTAAGAATGAAGACTTTCCGTTGACGGGCGATTCGGCTCAATCATCATCAAAGCAAAGAGAGACTTTGAATGCTGTTAGACAAAGAGTGAAGAAAGAGAATACAGATGAGTTCCTTATTCCTGTTCTCAATGAAGTAGGCTTCCGAGAGATGGATTTGGCCCACAAAAGAAGCAGTCAATACGACGACTATGATGATGAGATTAAAGAAGATATCGTGAAGATCAAACCTTCACTGGGTGCTAAAGGGGAGAAGGCGTCCGTCCCATCCTACCAAAAGGAAGTTGCGGATGTGATCATGAAGAAGGAAGCGTTTAATCGATTGCTCAGTGACATGATGTCACCCAACCGAACAGTGCCTGATACTCGAGAAAAAGGGTATTAATTTACTGCATTTCCGTACAAAAAATTAAAATGCACAAAAATTCAAAGCTTTTTTTGTCCTTCTTGTTCCGTACAAGGATTGTATTGATTTTTGGTACTCAAGTGTAACTTCCTTTTCAATGTTGCAGCTGCGTGTCCGTGGAATATGATAAGGATTTACCGACGGCCAGCGTCATTATTATTTATACAAACGAAGCATTTTCAAGCCTTGTGAGAACTATTCATAGCGTGATAAATCGTACACCTGCTCATCTTCTCAGGTTGTTCATCACATGTTTTTTTTCTACTGTTTGTAATGCTTCCTTCCAGTTATTTTTCGATATTGCTTGACATATTCTTGTTATGCTTGACAGGACATATCTAATTTTATTTTTGCTGTACATTATAGTGAGATAATTCTGGTGGATGACTTCAGTGACCATCGAGATTTGAAAGGAAAATTGGAGAGGTACCTGGCAACGAAATTTCCGTTCGGAAAAGTCCGTTTGGTCCGATTGGATTCCCGTGCAGGATTGATTAGAGCCAGAATGATAGGAGCTCACCTTGCCATAGGAGATGTTCTTATTTTCCTGGATGCCCATTGTGAAACTATTGATCAGTGGTACGAACACATGGAGTGAAGTATTTGTTGTTGATGGATGTATAGAAAATAAGTTATTCTTTCAAAATAGTAGGCAAGTGTAAAAAAAATAGTATATAATTCTTTCCTTTGTTTGATCGGCGATATTACCTATCCAATTCAGGGCCGAACCCCTCCTTCAACGCATCAAAGAGGAACGTACGGCTGTGGTTTGTCCAATAATTGATGTGATAGATGACAAGACGATGGAGTACTACCACTCCAATGGGGAATTTTTCCAAATTGGCGGATTTACTTGGAGTGGTCACTTTACCTGGATAAATATTCCTCGGTATGAAACCGCACGAAAACTAAAACATTACTCTCCCACGAGATCACCAACAATGGCCGGAGGTTTGTTTGCTATTGACCGGAAATATTTTTGGGAAGTGGGTTCGTATGATTCTGGAATGAAATTGTGGGGTGGTGAAAATCTGGAAATGTCTTTCAGGGTAAGCGTATACAAAATCAGGTTTTACATTCTTATTCATGTGAGTATTTGGTATATGGTCAAAATCAAAAGCCTTCTATTTATAGTTATTGTATTTATTTGTTGATATACCTACATAGAATGCTATAGTATGCATAATGCATACGTTAGTCGGTTTTTTATTCTTAAACTGTGGTTTCGGCTTATGTGAGAACTGTGACGACTGTGAGAGTAGCACGTTTGTCTGCGCACAGTACTTTCAGTTATTACAAGGGCAGTATGAAGGTTGTGACAGTTTTGCTCGAAATGATCATTTGTAAATTGCAGATTTGGCAATGCGGCGGTTCAGTGGAGATCATCCCTTGCTCGAGAGTTGGACATATTTTTAGGAATTTTCATCCATATTCTTTCCCTGGAAATATAGATTCACACGGGTTGAATACAGCCCGCCTGGCTGTCGTCTGGATGGACGATTTCAAAGATCTTTTTTTCTCCTTCCGGGAAGAACTCCGGGTAATTGTAAACACGTGATTAATGTTGCCCTTGTATGTTTGCGTCAATTTTTCTTTTACTTGACGTTGTTTTTTATTTTCATAATATATTTTTGTCTTACAGCACGCGGAGTTTGGTGACGTCGGGAAGCGCATTGCTTTCCGCAAGCGAAAGAATTGCAAGAGTTTTAAATGGTATTTGGACAACATTTATAAGGAAAAGTACCAGATGTCATTCGATTCTCAGAATTATGGACAGGTATTAATTTTCATTCTTGTTGTTAGTAATTACCTTAATAATTGCGTTTGTAAAATTAGCATAATGCCTAATTATTAACCTCCAGGTAATTTTGAGATGAGTTTAACACTGTATCACCTATTCTTTACTTGTTGGAGTTTACATTATATCTTTATATTATCATTAGTATATATAGTTGTTTCTATCTTTTGCATACCACTATATAAGAATAAATAAATGCTGTTTCATCAAAGGACCCATACCCGGCTTGGTTATTTGTTGTCCATTTTTTTTAGTTTTTAAGTTATTAGTATACTCGTATATTTTATTACTTTAATTTTAAAGTACAGATAATAAATACATTGTCTACACGCTTCTGAAAATAAAGTTCACACGAATAAATATTTGTATATTATTCCACTATTGTTTTTCATTTTTTTAGGTACGAAATGAGGAATCTAAACAGTGCTTCGACAATATGCAAACGAGTGATAGTGAGGACTATGATCTTCAAGTTTATCCCTGCCATAACGAGTTGTACAGCTCCCAGGTGAGTACTTATTTACTTATACTATACTTACAGTGAATGCGATTAGATGTTACTTTAACCTTTAACAGCGCCTTGTTTATATGTATGTTTGAGCTTTAGTTACGACACAATTGCGATTAATATTGTTGGAACTTTTTTTTCATGCAAATCAGACTTTCTACCTGAGCAATAAAAAAGAGTTGAGACGGGAAAATGAATGTGCTTCTCGACACTCAGACGACAGGATTCGAATGGTCCAATGCGATCAAACTGGGTTAGTTGATCGGTGGGAATACCGGAATTCGCAGTTAATCAATCAACGAAATGGAAAGTGCATTACCTTGGAAAAGATTGAAGGGAAGTACCAAGTACTATTAAAACCTTGTACGTCTAGCCAAAATCAAATCTGGGTATTTAACCTGCTCAAGAAATCTTAAATAAAGTCTGCCAGACTAGCTGCTGCCCAGATCCAGATGAAAATTAATCTTCCTTGTTGAACGCGCATGTTTTAAGCAAACATTCCAATGCCTAATTCAAAACTTGTTGGAACTGTCGTTCATTAGTGTGTCATCAGCAACATTAATAATACAGAACGTCGGTCGACCAACAGCGTATTACAAAAGATGTGTATTGTTTGATTTTTATTCAGCACATGCATTCCAACTTCCAACAATTGTTAGGATACGGGGTATGTTAATAATTAATAATTATAATTATTAGGAACCAAGAGGTACAGACAATAGCACTGTTAGTTAGCATATTGATGCCTAAAACCCGTTTTCGACTAAATATAAGCACGTGCGCTAAAAAAGGAATTGTGGCTACCATAAAAAATTTTGAAATTTGGAAATCAGAAATTGACTGAATGTTCCTCACGCCTAGTCCAGAAACAATGGAAATTGGATAAAAATCTTATTTTGTGCAGAAAGTTATTATGGAGCCAGTCAAAAAGGTCCCATTCTCATATCCATGTATCATGGATTGATAAAATTGTGGCAAATTTTAAAACGGTTCACAAAACCAACAAAAACGCTCCTGCAGGAATTCCTGCAGGAAAACCGACATAATCCGTCAATTCATGTCCGATCCGAGTGCAATTTTTGTCTGGATTCGCAATAAAATTGTGCTTAAAATAAACCGTTTATTATCTTATTTCTATTGTTTCTATGCCATGTGTGAGGAAGGAAGAGACATGTCAATTTCTGCTTTTCAATTTTCAGGATTTTTGGTGTTCTCCTTTTTTTTCGTATTTAGCACGAATGCTGTCGTAGAAAACGGTTCTTGAGCATCAATAATATCTTAATAAGTGTACATACTTGTACTTGCTCACTAAAGTCATCGTCGATATTGAATAATTGTATAGTTGTGTTGTGTATAGTCAAAAAAAAGTGGGAAACACGAGAACACTTAGCAGCCAAATCAATTTTTATACATAGGTATAGGTAACCTATAGTTATACACGTAAATATTCCTGAATCCTCCATGTGTGCATTTAAAAGTGCCTCAGAGAATGACTTCATGTCTGTCTTTATGTTTATAGGGCTCCGGTTAATATAATTAATTATATAATAATTCTTTTTGCTGGTAACATACTACAAATTACCCCATAAATTATTATACTATGTAGTGTGTTTTTATTTTTTCTATATGCATATTTATTGTTCTGTAGTTAGCCGAGAACCTAACTGAAGGCCAGAGTTCTGTGTTTGTAAATGTGTAATCATTTATATTGATATTACAATTGTTAATGAATAAGAACATATCGGAGATGTACAAACGTTTTGGTCTCCTGTTTGACGGTGAAATCTAGCTCAAAATTGGACTTTTCGTTGCCTGCACTTCCAAATCATTATTTATGTTGAATATATTAGGTGAAGATTAGAAGGTTAGCAGCCATGTTTAAGTTAGGTTAAGTATTTTTCTTCCGGTTTCTGGTATCATATAGGCTCTTCAGTAAGCGCTCAGGCTACCTTTTCCACAGTCCATACACGTTAATCAGGAACTCGGAAAAGGTAGCACTGCGCTCAACACACTAATAATTGTGGATTAGTTTTTCTTTTAACGAAGTTCAAAGTAAAGTGTAATATTTAGAAATACAATAACCCATGACACTATTTCCCGGCAATGTTGGAGAACCGTGCAAACGCGTATTCGCATTCCATGCGGGATTTTATCGCACATCTAAAACTGTAAGAGCGAAATTTCCGGATCAATTTGTTATTGCACATAATAGCAGAAAGCACCCTTTCATTCTCATTTACGAATCGAATCTGATATTGAATTGTCAGCAAAACGTTTAGTCTGCTTCATGTTTTTCATATTTTTCGTGTTAATTAATGGGTGGAGATGTGTGTCTATTGTTAAGTCGTTTTCAGTTTTTTTGTGAATCAGTATTGAGTTTTAATTAATGTTCACAATGCCACGATAGCGTCAGGTGAATTTCTCTCGAAATTACTTGTAAATTAATTTGTATACTATAATTATGAAATACAACAATATTTACCTGAAACTATATACGAGAAATTAGGGAAAGGAACAGCCATTGGAGTACGTGTTAATTGAACAGAAAGCCGTGCGTGTTAAGATTTTTATTACATGCGGGCAGGATCTGCCAGTAACCTTGTTTTGATGAAGTTGTAATGTATTGTTCTATCTGAATGGATTTATACGAACCACCCTGTGTCAATTTAACGTGAATGCAGTTCGAAATTCCATGACATGGCATGTCAATCCCTGATAAACTATAAATAAATGCATGCTTAAAGGTGAAGAGATTAGAAAAAGAGATTATGTAACTATGTAATCTAAGGTGGAGAAAGTCGAGAGTTCTGCAACATTCCTTCTCTCACTATACGTCGCTAGTCGCTACACAACTGGGACCAATTAAAGCTTCGGTTTTTGAGCTTTCTCCGCATCAAAAATGTGTACATGTAGTATGTGTCTTGAGTGCAGTTTCATTTTATAAGCATTGTTACAACACAATTTGTTAATAAAAAATATCTATATATATAATATATAATATTGTCAGCGATTTTTGTCTACTTTCGCATTTGTGTCACAGAAGTAATTGATCTAATTCAGATGGACTCTTATTCATTCAAAAAGTAAACTGCGTTCAGAATTGATGTAATATTGACAAACGCATTATCATGTATGTATGTACAAGTTCCCAAAAAACGATATGGCCCCTCCTAAACAATATGATGCACCCTACAAGCACACATGTGCCGGCAGAGCGCAGTACCGGCGCTTGGTGATGAGCCGAACCTGCGCTAGGTTTTGGCCATCTAAATCATGCCGTTCCCGGCATGTTTTCACTGCGCAGTTAAATTGGCGCGAAAAATGCGTCGTAAGTCGTAACTGCGAAATTTTTGGCGTTAGGGCCAAAGTTCCGCTGTTTTTCGAGCGATATTATTGCGCAGTTAAAGCGCACGAAAAACAGCGGCATTGCTGCACTTTATGCTTGAAAATGCGCAGGAACTAGGCAAATCTCGCGCTTTTTTAATAGCGCAATGAAAACATGCCGGGAAAGGCACGATTTAGATGGTCAAAGCCTAGCGCACGTTCGGCTCTTCACCAAGCGCCGATACTGCGCTCTACCGGCACGTGTGCTTGTAGGGCAACTACGTTGCAAAATGGAAAAAAACATGTTTCCCATGCATAATTATATTGCAGATCCACAATGTAATTATGCATGGGAAACATGTTTTTTCTATTTCGCAGCGTAGTTGCATCATATTCCCTAGATCATCTAGGGAAAAAATTAATCTCGATACGACCCACATTGGCCGAGTTCTGACGGTTTTTGAAAACGAAATAAAAATAAATATATTTTCGACAAAATTACTTTTTTGTTTCTCTATATCCTAATTATTAGGGACAAAGTTTTTAGTGTTCTCCCAACCGTACAAAATGGGACAAGCGTGTTTTCTGAGCAAAATTTTATTGCGGATCTAGAAAAAATATTCGTATTACGATTAAACGCGAATTGCCCAAGTCATGGCTGTTTTTTCGCGCCATGTTCCAGAAGAGGAATTTTTGAAAGAATTAGTATTTTTTATATTATCTAAAATTCCTAATAAAAACAATCTTTAGAGCAAATAATGTCCTAAAAATTATGAAAAGCAACTTGTGTGATAGCTTTTCAAAAAATATTTAAAAAATTTTGCCCTAAGTGATGTGCCGTAATGATGGTAATGCTAAACGTGTTTGTGATGAGCTTTGAGCGTCACTTGTCGGCTGTCGGTATTGCTAATTTAAAGATTTTATTGCAACAAAAACCATTCGGAAGTGTTATTACTTAATACGCTATTAAGGTTTACGCTAGAAACAAGTTCTGTAAAATTTTGGTCCGTGAAGGCAGCACCAAGTATTGATTTAGCGGATAATTCTCATTTTTGAACTTGGCGCGGAAAAAACGCCATAACTTATTGAATTCGTGTTTGATCTTAATGGGTATATTTTTTCTAGATGTGCAATAAAATTCTGCCTGGAAAACACGCTTGCCCCATTTTGTGTGGGTGTGGGAACAAGGAAGTTATTTTGTCGACAATTTTTTTTTCAAAAAACCGCCATAACTGGGACAACGTTGGGCCTATCGAGTTGAATTTTTAGATCCGCAATACAATTATGCATGGGAAACATGCTTGTCTATTTTGCAGCATAGATGCATCATGTTGTTTAGGAGAGGCCATATCGTTTCTTGGAATACTGTACACGTACACTGTACATAGCACACATGCAACAATTCACTCATTGAACGCGTTCACTCAGAAAATTCAAAGGCATTTTGAGTGAATTGAGTGAATTAGGCGTCATCGCGATATGCTGCTGAATGAATTGAATTGATTGTTGGGTATACAAAAATGGACAATGAATTGAGAAAGAATGAACCACTGTTTTGAACGCAATTGAACGGAGCAATTTTTCTTCTCCCAAATTGCAATTTTCCAGACTTATTTTCACTTAAAACTAACTTGAAACTCCAGTAACAGAGTTTCGGTACTTTGCTTCTGTCAAATTGTTCAAGTTATTCAAGTTTTAACAGAAAATTGTT
>JAQGBT010001535.1:0-31036 GCA_034698585.1 Disparrhopalites patrizii | reverse complement strand
CCAAACATGGTCGTGGGCGCACAGAAAACTCCCAGTGGGCGCATTTGTGACCGCGGTCACAGGGTTGGGCACCGCTGATGTATATTTTGGCCATCTCTGCACTTCCTTGTAGCTTTGTTTGTTGTCTCTGCCCAACGTCCTAAATTACTACCACCACAAATCCCTCAAGAAACATTTACTATTCAAGGCTATTCACTTATTCAAGAGCTATAGACGGGTGTCGGTGTCATATCTACATATGTACCTACATATGTGCTTACATTATGCATATCAATATCACTGTACGTGATTTAAGGTGTAACGCATGAATTGAAAAAGAAGAATGATACAGTCAAAAGGACAAATCTCACACCAGTCTTTTTTACGGATTTAAAAAAAACTGGATCCACTTAATCACGCCCAACCTGTTTGCATTAGACCGTTATTTTTTTGTAACTCGTAAAACTGAAACTGAATGTAATATTAGCCGTGATTCAATTCACTAAAAATACACTCTGCATTCATTCTTCCTTTACAGACAAAGATCATCGCTAGTACATTTCCCGGGAATTTATTTTGAATTTATTTTGAATTTAAAAAAAATAAAATTTATCAGTGTCGTAAGAAGCCCCTGTGTTATCGGTTGTACAATGGGGAAATATTCCTTTCCTGCAGTGCCTTTGTTGGGAGGAATTGTTGTATTAATTCTTCCAGGCTTAGCAAATGCCGCTGTGGTGGGGGAGAAAGCCAGCTTTACAACGTGAGACTTCATTAATTAATTTAATGCAGATAATTAAATAATAAATTTAATACAGATACTTTTAATAAGCAATTTAATGCAGATATTTTTAATAATAAATTTAACACAGATAATTGAATAATAAATTTAATACAGATATTTTTAATAATAAATTGTATAATAAATTTAATACAGAAAATTGAATAATAAATTTAATATAGAAAATTTAATAAAAAATTTAATACAGAAAATTTAATAAATTTAATACAGATATTTTTAATAATAAATTTAATACAGATATTTTTAATAATAAATTTAATACAGATAATTTAGTAATTAATGTAGTACAGAAATTCATTTTGAATAAAGGATAAAATATATTTTAACCCTTGGCGTTTACACTTGTCTGAATACTAATTTAATTAATTAATAAAAACGTTTTTGGTTTAAAACTACTTTTAATTATGGCGGGAAGGCCCTGCTGGAATCCGGAAGAATACTATTACGAAGTGACCCAGAGATGCTACCTGGTCAAAGCCGAGTCCCGAGGGCCCTGCGGGGAGATGATGACCTTGACCCCCAAGGACGGAGATACTAATTCTCCCTTTGCGGAGTGCCAGTGTGAATTCACAATCTACAAAGGCTGTCCGGACCGACCTTTGCTCTTCTGGCCGGAGAAGTCCAGATGTTACCGGATCTTTGACCAGGTTCATTATAGGCCTTTTCCCAATGTCCCTTGTATTCAAATCTTTTCCGAATTTCCATGAGATTGAATACATTTATTTGCTCGGGAAGGGCCCCTGCCCGCCTGGGAGCTGGCTGACGGTGAGGGGAGAGAAGAATGTCCCTACTTGCAGCCGGATTCCCTGTGCCGGAGGGACTTTCACCAGGTACGACCCCCAGGAGGATCCCACTAGATTCATATTCCCGTACAACGGGACTTGCTACGAGACGCAGGAACGGGGCTTTTGTCCCTCGGAATCCGAGAGGGTGTATTTCCTGAACGGCGGGAGTCTCCGGAAGCCCATTTGTACGTCGGAGTACTTGGGCTGTGGCCGGGGCGGGTTGAGCAACACCCAGCCTTTGCCTTGCTCTGATGGATCCGTCAGGGACACTTATGGCGGATGTCCTCCTCGCGCGAATTTTCCCTAATGTTTTTTTAATTCTAATTCCTCTGTTCTCATATCTAACAGCATAAATGTACATAATGATTTCCATGGACAGACATTATAAATATGAAAATAAATCCGTATTTTAAACATTCCGCAATGTTGAAGGGTACAACTTCAACGCTGTTTAAGTCCGTTTGACACCGTTTTGATACGAAACATTCCCGTTTTTATACGCGGCTTCCTCAGTGACAATCTTATTAAAATTGATTCTGGACAATAATTTGGACATACTCCAGACTAACAATCAATTTGCTTGTGTTATATATCCTTGACAATTAAATCAAGTTACTAACTAGTGCTAATGTTGGATGCATTTTATGAAAGCATCTCTATTTTGAAGAATGTGAACTTGAACCATTTTGTAACTATATATTACTCTTCATGTATCCACTCTGCATGTCCCACTTTGCATTGGGGGTTCTTGCTCATTCAAATATAGTGCGGGGCGTTATACAGATGACTCTCTCTATAACAGCACCCTATATGTACCAGGAAAAGTGCACTTATAACCAACTGCTGGTACAGAGAATTAGTTTAAAAAATATTAATATTAATTAATTAAATTTTCAGGCTTTAACTTTCATAATTTTCCAAATTCTAACAATATTTACACAATCGGGCGTAAATATTTACATTTGAGTGAGAAAAGAAAGAAATTGTGCTGGTATAGAGTTCCGGTGCTGTTATAGAGAAAACGTTAATGTTGAAGGGAGGCTTGACTTGAGCGCTATTGCTCTTATAGGAAGAAAGTGCTGTTGTAGTGAGAGGGATGTGAACGAGGGAAGAAAATACTCGGCTGTTATAATTAACTCCTGTTATAGGGAGTGCTCTTATAGAGAGCGCACTTTGCATGGTAAAGCTGTAAGGGGATTCAGCACGGCTGTTATAGAGTATGTGCTCTTATAGGGAGGGCCCGTATAGGGAGAGTCCACTGTAATTGGGGTTAGGGATTTCTCCAAGGTGTGACATCGGTTTTGGAATTCAAATCGGAATTTTATTCATATTGTTCAGTATTTTAATTGGAATTAGTATCCATAATTTTTTCAGAAAATTGGAATTTATAATTACAAAATACTTTCGAAATTCAAATTCCTAATCAAACGTTGACATTCGGATTCCGATACTTTATTGCTATTCGAAAATCCCTTCATTACGTTGCTGATTCCCGCCTTCGGGCTTTGTTTTTGCAAAATCTAGGTATTGTAACGATGATGTTATCAGTTGGCAGTAATTATAACTATTTCCTCCGCAAAATCATTTATTATTTTTTTTGCGAAATCGGAGTTGCGGAGTCAATTTATAATTTTGTGTATTGATTTTGCGTTTATTTCAAGAAAATTTTTGTATTCATAATTGGGAAAAGCAGGTGTTTTAAAATCCCAATTTGAATTCATATTTTTCCATCAAATAGGGAATCCATCAAATGCGTTCGGGAGTATAACTTAGACAAGCTTGAAGACATTATCCTTAATCAATGTATGGGCTTCATTGAACGTGCAGAGAACTGTTCATTGAACCCAGAGAGAACAATATGCAACCACCTCCACTGAATAAGTAAAAGTTGTTTCAATAATGGTTTTGGCGTTTTTGGGAGACTTTGAACACCACTTTTTCCATTACTACACTATAAAGGAATGTTTTTTTGGACTTTGATCTTCGACACAATTCAGGTTCATGAACGAGCCTTCTACAGAACCAAAACGTAAGCAGAAAGGTGGACTGCGTGCCTGCATTGATAGCATTACTATAGCATATGGGTGCATTTTTGCATTCAGCGTTCTCTGGATGTCGCATATGCATACAGACATACATACATACGTAATAACTAATATGCCTCCATGGTTTGCATAATCAATGTTAAAGGACGGTAAATGAAGAGTATTTTGGGGAATAAGTAGGGCAAGACCCTTCCAAAAGCAATCTGTATGTGTATGCATTATCAAAAAAGTAAAGGTGCGTTTTTCGCACTTCACCCCAACAGCATGTCTTTTGTATATTGTACATTGTACATGCATTAACAATGCGTATGCACAAGGTCAGCTGGTGCAGGGCTAGAATGGGAGTTTTTTCTGCAAAAGGATTCCATCCGTTCTTCTATGACCTTTATTTTTTTATTGGGGACAGCACTTTACTTGCTAAATGTATTCGGCCTGTACGCTGATTTCTTTTTTTATAATCAAAGCCAGCGACGGACAGAGCGGACTTGCATTTTGGTCCTGTGGAAAATCGGAAAATGAAGGAAGACCAAGACTTTAATTTTGTATTTGTGCGCTTTTAATTTTGTATTAAGAAAGCCCCGAAAGACGATGGGGAGGAGCGGGTTGGTTTCAGAATATTTGGTGACACTGATTATCTGGTTCTTCTTGATCTGCGCAGACGTCGGAGATTCCTTCCAGGAGCTCGTCCAGTCCCAGACGGTGTTGGCTTTGAACCAGTGAGGATTTTTTTAAAGTGTCCTTCATTTTTTAAAAGTATAGCTAAATTCCAATTCTCCAGCCAACAAAAATCATGGCGGGATTTTTCGGCCAAACTTTTTCGCCAGATGGTTGCCTCGTGACTGGGAAATAGGCAATACTATTTTTGTGACCACCTCAAGGGACACCACAGTATTTTTCGTTTTTTTCGCCGTTTAGTCCGGCGACTACCACGAATTATTGGATTCTTTTGTTTTTGGCGAAAACATGTGGAATAAAATAATCTACAGCTCCAATTTTTTTATATTTTTTCAAATTTTGCCTTCGTTCGCCGGAATTTTGCCTAAGACCGTGTGTTTTCGCTGGTTATGCTGGCGTACGACCACGAATTATCGGATTCTTTTGCAATTTGGCGAGAACATGCAGAATGAAATTTTCTAGCTCCAATTTTTTTTAATTTTTGCGAATTTCGCCTTGCTTCGCCGGAATTTGGCCAAAAACCTTTTGGTATCGCCCCTTTGGCTCAGTTAGTTTTGAATGTTTGTAATTGTGGGTGTACAATTGTTTCTATTTCATTCCAGTCCGTGCGTCAACCCTGGGGAATTCTTGGACAACGTGACTAAAAGGTGCGTGGGTGGGTTATTTAAATTGGGCGGGGACTCAGAGGGGGCGAATGGGCCCTGCGGGCAATTACTGGTCTTCCTACCCCTGGACGACTCGCCCTTCGCCGAGGTCAAGTGCACCTTCACGTCCAGATCTTTGTTGGGAAATGTCCTCTATAACGGTCCGACATTCTTCCAGGACATTTATACTAGATCCAACTCCTGGACGGAGGAGATGCTTTCCGGGAAACCCAGGCTGCTTTTCACCCTCGCCGCACTCTTGCTCTTCCAGAGCCTTTGGAGACACCTTTTGGAGGTCGCCCGGAGGAAGTTCTTGGAGGTTTGGCGGACCTATTCTGGCTCAACTTACTCTTGCTTCTTACCTTTTTGGCGTCTTTGTACTGGCCCAACTGGAGCATGCTGGACACTTTTTAGACAAGAGTTTTATCATTTCAGTGACAGCGTTTCAAATTGTATTTATTCATTTATTTATTGTTACCACGAAGAATAAATCATTTTTTAATTTTTGGAAATCTATCTGCCATGGAATTTTTATGGACGGCCAGGGTGGTTTTAGGACGACTGAAAAAACACCGCATAACAATTTTTATTGTGAAAAATACATTTATTTGTAGATGTAAAATTAATATAAATTGTGAACGCAAATGAAGGACTTTCTCCATGAAGGATTTCTGACATTCAAAAAGTCTAGAAACTTCCATTTAGCTGTAAAGCTTAATTCATATGCAGTGGATGGAAGTGTAGGCATTTGTACGATGGCATTAAAGGGTTATAGTAAATACTCTTTTATATCCAACCCTTTTTCTTAGGAAAATAGTGTAGACATAAATATATGTATAAATACATTATAATATAATATACACCCAAAGATATACATACATACGATAAAAAGACCAGAAATACAAAAATACAAAAAATATTACTGGAAAGGCCAAAATAAGATTTTGTGGCCGCGGATGTTTGGATCTGCTTTTAATCTTTTGCCCCAATTACAGGAAAAGTACCTCTTTTAACCATATGCTTTATATAGTCCATGAATAGATACAGTGGAGTCTCTCTATAACAACACTGAAGGGTAGGGCAAAAGTATTGTTACAGGGAAATGTTGTTATATACGTATAGAACATTAAATATATACTTGACATGTACGCAGGTGGGAACAAATGCTGCTGCTACATAAAAATGCTGTTATAAAGTGACTTGTTATAGAGAGACTCCACTGTATACCGCATGCCCGAGCCAACCATGTGGGCAAACCCTTTTGGTAGTTTTCCAAAAGTTTTATTGTGAGCATTTTTTATTTTTTACAATTTATTTTTTTACTTACCTGCACGGACAAATGTGTACAAGTAAAATAGTGAATTTGTGATTGTAAGCTGCTGAAGGGACTTTTCCCTGGAGTCACTCGCTGGACAATTCATACGGAGGAGAAAAAGAAGAGATTTTGTATTTTATAGATTGAGGATTCTCGGTGTACATTTTGCACCAACAATGAAGCTGGTTTGTATTTATTTTAATTTATTTTTTCTTCCTTCAATCTTTGCTGGAACCGCCCGGAACTTCGGCGTTCGTAAGTCTTTCATTTGTGTTTAACTCAAATTCCCTCCATTTTTATTTGTATTCACACGTCCTACGTGTATAATTTAAAGCGCGTGTATTATTGTCAAGAAATTCATTGCAGATGTAAGAGAAACGTCTCTGTGCTGGGCAAGCAATTGGGCGTTGGGCGTTTTATGTGTGAAAAATTCGTTTGAAATTGGCGCGGTATAGAACTACCAATTTTTAATTTTCTACCCACACGACCAACTTTTCAGTTTGACAGTGACGAAATTTAAAAGCAAGGAATGACATCCGAAAAAATATGGATTAAAATTCGAATTAAAATACGTGTTTTTGCTAATTATGAATACAAATTTTAATTTCGGATGTCTCAAAAATATAAATTCGAATTCCAACACAATTTTATTCAAATATTCAGACATATGAACGTATTCAACTATACTTTTCGAATATTTTTAAACATTTATTTGTAATGCAATCTGGGATAATTTGTAGCTTAAAATAAACGCAAAATCAATACACAAAATTCAAAATTGACTCCGCAACTCTGATTGTGCAACTCTGATCTATGCTTTTTCGGACGAAATTGTTACATTACTGCCAATTTAAAAAATCATTGCTACAATACCTTGAATTTGCAAAAAAAAAAAAAAAAAAAAACTTACACGAAGGCGGGAATTAGCAAAATAATGAAAGAATTTTCGAATAGTAATAAAGTATCGGAATCCAAATGGCAACTTTTGAATATGAATTTGCATTTCGAATGCATTTGTAATTATAAATCCCAATTAAAATATTTTCCGGACAAAAATACGGATGCTATAATAGCGAATAAAATACTGAAAAATGTGAACATAATTCGGATTAAAATGCTGAAAAATATGGATATAATTCCGATTTGAATTCCAATACGGATTCGGATGTGATACCATGTTTAAAAGTATTTGAATGGGCAGTAAATTCGAAGGAAATGCATTTAAATATTATTTGGCAGCTAGAAGTGTCCAGGACTCAAGGGCGAAGGTCCAGGACGCTGGAGGGACGCGGGGGAAAAGCCTCCCGATCACTCTCACATTCCTCCATCCCAGTGGCATCAAGTCCCAAAGGCGCCAGAATCCTGGTCTTATCCGGGAATCCTGGAGAAACCAGGATCAGAGCAATCCTGGGAAAGGCCCAGCCCCACGTTATCACCCGGAAGATCTGGGATTGTACCAGGAGGAATTTCCCCTGGAAGAAGATTTTGGAGAGGAAGAGCCAACTCCAGCCACGATCGTGTCTCCCTGCGAACATTCTGGACAAAGTGGAGGATGCGCTGAGGAGATTGAATTAAATATTGTGGGGGAGGATGTGAATGCCAAAAAGGGACCTTTGACCACCTTCCGGTTCACCCAGGCTCCATTCAGCGTCCGGAATGTGATGAGCATCGGGGAGATCCTCGTGAAGCTCCTGAGGCCCATCTATGAGCTCTCCAAGCTCCTCATCACTTTTATCAACTTCGGAAAAACGGCCAAAGAAATCTTTTCCTTCTTCCACGGCCAGGGCACCTTCTAGTTTCTAGTATCTAAATTTCATCTCATGCATTGTAGCTAGTAGTATTATTGTTAAAGAATTAAAGTGTGAATAATAATGCCAATGTAATTAGTCTCCATGTGTGTACAATTAAAGGAAAAGGATCATAAATCGTCCTTAGAAATAACGATACCATCTTTTTATACTTTAACAAAAAATCAAATCTAAAAAAAAGTTTTGATTTGTACGACTTCTGAAAAAGACTCTGAAGGCAGTGAAGCTTGACAAGATTGCCAATTATTAAGGTTTATTTTGATATATGTGAATCGGGTGAGTATTACTTGAGAACAGAGCGTGCCAAGAAAGGATATACCCCCTTCAACAGTATGATCCAGCTACGTCACACAATTCCAAAGGCATGTTTCCCCAACACAAATGCATTGCAGATCAAGACAAAATAATTCATCCCGATCCCACCAAATTTACGGAAGTTATGGCTGTTTTTCAAAAAAGAATTAAAAACAGGTCTCGTTATAACAACGGAATAAAAATAATAATTCAGGATTTGGCGTCAGTATGCGCAACCATAAACATTTGCATCGTAGGACAAGGTGAGAGAAGTTTCCTGGAAATACTTTATTTCTCCTTATGTTAACAAGTGGTTGGATTGCAGATTCAAATTGTATGTTTTTGAGCAATTTCCTTATAAAAGCGTAATGGTGAAGTGTAAACATTTACAATGATTAATATCCTTGCTGCAGCAGCTACGAGAACAATTGAGTAGAACAATACGATCCTTTAATAAATGGCTAGCTACGATTCTAGTGTTATAAATCTAGTTGTATATAATGCTATATTTTTTTTTAAATGAGAATTTTTGGCGAAAACAATACTTTTGGTGTGTTTGCAAAATATTTCATGTGACAGCAGTCCTTTTATCAAAATCAGCAAGGTTATAGAAATTACGAAAAACAACTGTTGGACGCTTTGAAAATGATGGTTTTGCTCACAAGTGGAGTTAAATGTATTTGTGTGGCTTACAATTATGTGTTTGCCCCTGCACGAGTGTCTCTTCCCAATTGACTGGAGTGTGTCAAATTAATTGAATTATGAAATTGCTGCGGAAGCCCTGCTTTTAAATACAATGGCATAATGCAAATATGTGTGATTGCAAAATAATGCAAAGCAAGGTATGACATCCGAATGGCTATTCGAATTCAAATCGGAATTATTTTCATGCTTTTCTGTATTTTTATCGGAATGAGTATCTATATTTTGGTCAGAAAAACATTTTAATTGGAATTTGTAATTACAAATACACAGGAAATTCAAATTCGTCTTTAAAATTTTACATTCCGCTATACTTTATTGGTATTCGAAAATTCCTTCATTTTGTTGCTAATTCCAAGTTTTTTTGGACGAAATCAAGGAATTGTAACGATGATTTTTTCAATTGGTAGTAATATAACTATATTTCGTCCACAAAAGCATCGATTGTTGCAAAATCAGAGTTGCGGAGTCAATTTTGAATTTGGTGTATTAATTTTGCTTTTATTTTAAGCTACAGATTATCCCAGATTGCAATACAAATAATTTGTTAAAAGTATTCCAAAAGTATTTGAATACGTAGTCACATGTCTGAATATTTGAATAAAATTGTATTGAATTTGAATTTATATTTTTCAGATATCCGGAATTTAAATTTGTATTCATAACCAGGAAAAACGTTTAAAATTTACAGAATTTGAATTCATATTTTTTCGCATGTTGTTCCTTGATTTTAGTTCGAATTTTAATTCGTATTTTAATTCTTTTTTTAATTCGTATTTTAATTCTTATTTGAATCCACATTTTAATTCATATTTTAATTCGAATTTGAATTTGAATTCGAATTTGAATTCGAATTTGAATTCGAATTTGAATTCGAATTTGAATTCGAATTTGAATTCGAATTTGAATTCATATTTTAATTCGAATTGGAATTCATATTTTAATTCGAATTGGAATTCATATTTTAATTCGAATTGGAATTCATATTTTATTTAGAATTTCAATTCATTTTTTAATTCATATTTTAATTCGTATTTTAATTCGTATTTTGAATCCTATTTAAATTCTTGTTTGGATGTCATTGCTTGATTTGGATGAAGTTAAACTTGAAACGTTCAGAGGCGCATATACTGGAGGCAAAGTGAAAAATAGCCGGCCTCCATCGTGTACCAAGTCCATTGACGGTCCGGCAAATATTTCTTCCTCACGTTCCGCACGTATTCTCGCAAGTAATTCCTGGCATTCTGCTCATTCAGGGGACGCTCCAACATTTGAATGATGTCACAGATGAAGGCCTGCGGAAAGTCGTCCAACTCCAAGCCCATCCACTTCCTCAGCTGCGTCTCCTTGAATTTGTCATAAATGATTTGTCTCCTGGAATTCGTGAGGGCTTCCGGGAGCTGATTTGTTATGGCGTAAAGGTTGACCATAACTCCAGGATCAAATTCCTCCCAATCCATCTCGCTCGGCGGATCCGCATCGTACCATTGATATTCACTCCTCGCCGGATTCCAGAATCTCTCTTCGATTCCATGTCGAATTAGGTCCGCCTTGAGCCGATAATCCGACGTCTCCGGGTCATTCATCGTGTCCAGGAACTCCGCGAAATCTCGATGGCCCTTGTAGACCTCCAGATTGTTGAACATGAATGAATAGCGGTCGTTGGCGTCCGGGCGTGTGAGTTCAAATTCGGGCTTAAATGTCGTCCAAACTGACTCGGCGATGGTCTTGATCAAAGGGAGATGCTCTCGGGCGAATCGTCGATCTGCGGAGGCGTGAAGGTAGGCGTTGATGAGACTCATGAAGGTCGCCCCGTACTGGTCGATCCCGAGCTGATCCTCGTACGTTTGTAGTTGGTCGTCCACGTCCACGTAATATTCGTAGATGGTTCCGTTCACCCCGTCTTTGTCGGGGAGATTCACGTGCGAAAGGTACCAATTGAGGTGGGAGCGGACGGCGTCCGTCGTTTTTGCGTCTGGCTTGATTCGCAGGATGTTTCGGAGGGCGATGTTCGTGGAGATGGGACTCACCCACGTGCTCGCGTCCGGATTCGGAGTCGTCAGCAGAATGGCACCACCTAAATTTGGCGTAAATTTAGGCGTAAAATTAGGCGCAAGAACTAATTTTAAAGAAATGTTGTCAAGGACACCAAAATTTGTTGCTCTTAACAGGAGAGAAATATTTTTGAAATTTTCATCTTCCTAAAAATGTACCAAAGGGGGGACCCTTACTACCTCCGAATTTCTTATGGGATTTAACATGGTGAAAACCTCCGTTTTGCATTTCGGTGATATTAGGAGTACAGTGGACTCTCTCTATAACAGCTCACCTTATAACAACTTTTTCCCTTTAACAACTTTTTTTTCAGCCCTTCGTTTGTATTGAAGAAAAATGGTTGTTATATGGAACTTTTTATCTGTATACTACATGTACATACAAAGGGCTCAAAAATAAAATTGTTATAATGAAAAAGTTGTAGGGAGAGTTGTTATAGCGAGAGTCCATTGTCCAATGTTCATATTAAATGTTTCATATTATAACAACTTTTCCTTTTACATGTAGTGGACTCTCTCTGTATCATTTCTCCTTAGAACAACTTTTACTCTGTAACAGCTTTATTTTTCAGCCGTTATACATGTAGAGTATATATTAAGGGTTCCGTATAACAACTTTTCCATGTAGCAGCCATTTTTACCCTTCCCTTCATGCTTGTTGGTTGTTATAGCGAGAGTCCACTGTAACAACCATTTTTTCCCTTCCCTTCAGGGTTGTTATAGCGAGAGTCCACTGTACTGACTACTGACAGAGTAAGAACTTCAGTACTATAGTACAGTCAACTCTCTCTATATATAACGGTGTAGCAAAAAGCACCTACATTTAGCAGTTATAGAGAATAACCGGTATAAGGAATAATACAAAATCGTTATAGAGAAAAATATGTAATGGCGGGGGATTCAAAATTAACGGGAAACCGGTATAGGGAGAGAAATATGGGAAAGGCGTGGCCTAAAACCGTTATAGAGAAGAAGGATAGACGGCGGGGGATTCAAAATTAAAGAAAACCCGTTATAGAGAGAAGTATGCGAAGGCGTGATCTAAAACCGTTACAGGGAGAGGCTGAATGGTGGTGGATTCAAAACTTCCCTGTTAGAGAAAAAACTGTAACAGAGAAAACCATTATGCAGAGTGAATTTAACATAGCAAATGTCTCGGGCGGCTTTGTGAAGACCGTTATAGTGTGAAAACCGTTATATGGAGACCCGTTATAAAGAGCGTCTACTATAATAGGATAGGTCCAAAATGGTCAAAAAACGGATAGAGTTGAAAGTGCTTTAATGTCCATGGCCCGGGACAAGGACCCCTTAAAGTTATGCTTCATGCCAGGTTTTTCGCCACCGCAATCAAAACCGGCGAAACTTGCGAACTCACCTGTTAATTCCGTTTCGCCTCTCCTGGCCCAACGGATTGACCGATTTTGTTGCAATTTGTTTTAAAACATAGCGAAACAAAATATCTTCTATACATAATATTTTTCGGGTTTTCAAAAATCGCATTACTCGGCCAATAATTGGATGAAAAAATACCCAAATTTGTCGCCGTTTCGCCGATTACGGTCAAACTAACATACCGATTTTAATGCGGATTTTTACTCTAATTGTACAGAATTAAATTATCTCGGACTTCGTTTTACTCTGTTAATTTCATATTTTGTCGCCCAAAATTGGAACATAAAATGATAAATTCAGTAAATTTGAAATGTTTAGGGTTTTACTAGGCTGTTGCAAGCTGAATATCCAGTCCACTTCGTCCGCTGCCCATTGGGAGACGCTCCAGGCAGGAGAAATGAGAGGGAAGAGTAGCAAAAAGAATTGACACCGCATGGTTGACCAAAGGCTGGTGAAAATGTACGAACTCCCTTTACAACGTTATTTCTTACTTATAAATTTTCAAAGTCGCAGCAGCCCGTCTTGTTTTATTGGATGTAAATTGACACTGACAAATTGTGGCCATTGTTTTGCGTGAGTGTTGTGACAGAAAATATAGTAAAAAACGGAATAATTGATGTACCGACTGTGTTCAAGGGGAATGTAAATATTTTTCAGGTGCAAATGAATTTTTACACTCGTTAGCGATTCCAGGGAATTTAATTTTCGTCTAAATCGGAGTCTCTTTCCCATCAATATTTACATTTGCCACATCACCCTTCGTTATGATTATGATTAGTAGCTAAATTCCATTTCTCCAGCGAAAAAATCATGTCGGAATTTATCGGCCAAACTTCGTCAGTTGATAGCCTCTAGCGTAGGAAATCATAATATTTTTATTCGGTCACTCTGTGACCACCTCAAGGGACACCACCGCATTTTGAACTTTTTCGCCGTTTTGGCTGCTTTTTGGCTGGGGCACAGCCGCTAAGCACTGGATTTTGATGAAATTCGGCCGGCACGTAAAGCAGAATTATTTGGACCCAATTTAAAAATTTTTTGGATATTGATCTCGGTTCGCCGAAAATTCGCCAAAAACCGTGTTTTCTTCGCCGCTTAGGCTGGCGTTCGGCCGCTAATAGTAATTGGATTTTAATGAAACTCAGCGAGAATATATGAAACTAAATTGTCTAGATCCAATATTTTTATTTTTTCAATTTTAATCTCTGTTCGCTAAAAACAGACGCAAAGATTGCGTATTAACTACCAAAAATACATTTTCTGGCGAACGGAGGAGAAAAAAAAATAGATTTAGACAATTTATTTTAACATGTTCTCGCCAAGTTTCATGAAAATCCAATTATTAGCGACCGAACGCCAGCGTAAACGGCGAAAAGCATGGTTTTTGGCAATTTTCCGGCGAGTCGAGATCAAAATTCGGAAAATTTTAAAATTGGGTCTAGATCAAATTGGGTCTACCGTTTTACGGGCCCTCGCCGGATTTCATCAAAATCCAATGATTGCCGGCTGCGCCCCAGGCAAAACGCGGCCTAAACGGCGAAAAAGTTGAAAATGCTGCGGTGTCCCTTGAGGTGGTCACAGAGTCACGGAATAAAAATATTATGATTTCCTACGCTAGAGGCTATCAACTGACCAAGTTTGGCCGAAAAATTCCAAAATCATTTTTTCGCGGGAGAAATGGAATTTAGCTACAGCGGAGTCTCTCCATAACAGTACCCCTTATAGTACCATGTTCTCCACAGTGTCATGAAATTCGCTGTACTTTGTACATAGAATACGTAACTGTGTTGTCTATAAGAGCATTCCTTTTATAACCGGAAAATGTTGGGTTCCCTTAGATGCTGTAATAGAGAGACTCCACTATATATGTACTTATCCACGTTTGGTTCGAAAATTTTGCTGGAGATGCAATTTAGTTGCAAAAATGAAATGTACGATCGGACGGGAAATGATTGCAGAACGGAGATGATCACTTCCTGAATTAGTGCTCCGTGGAGATGGTTACATATCATTCTTCACCCACGAAATGTAATTAGTCTCCAATCTCCATCGTGTACAATTAAAGGATCATAAACGAGCGTTAGAAATATAGATTTGTACAACTTCTGAAAAAGACTCTCACTCTGAAGCCAGTCAAGCTTGATAGGAATGCCAATTAATACGGTTCATTTTGATTTTTGTGAGGCGGGTAATTACATGCATATTATGTGGCTATTGGCTATAGTAAAATGTGAAAAAAAAGACTTGATTAGTCCTGATTGAGTCCCTGAAAAGGGAAGTGACGGACGAATTTCATATGACCAAAATGGGAGTTTTGTGTGCTGATTTAATAATAAGTTTGAGTTCTGACTGGGTCCACTTTTTCCGTCTGTCTCAAGGCTCGCAGAAGCTGTCAGTGGGGAAAACAAGTGCAAATAAAGCAGAAGGAAACGTCATTGTGATGGGGATTTTTTTCTCTGTCTGCTTCCCTCTTTTAATTCCTTCAATTCGTCTCTCTCCTCTCGCCTTCCTCAGTGTATGTGATGCCCTATCTTTGCTCTTTTTTCTCCAAGGATAATAAAAGTTGTTGCGGATAATAAGAGAGGGCTTCCTAAAATGAGTCATCAACTTTCTGCAGTAATAATAAGAAATCTGAGAGAGACACGTCCAACTACATAATCGCTGTCGGCTAGTCCCAGACAGCCATTCAAAGGAAATGACTTGGAGCTACCGTGAGAGTCTTATTGTGAATCTCCTGATCAAATGTATTCTTTCAGCAAGAGATGCTTTCACGAGATGCATTTCAAAAAATAATGTCCATATGAAAATGAAAGGGATTGAAATGAGGATATATTTTCTTTTTTTTTTCATAACAGTCCTTGTTTACATTTTTGGGATCCCATTTCTCAGCATTTCTCTTTGAGTCCATAAATAGTCATTTCTCTCAGATTGGGGGCAATGTATGTATGTATGGATTGTAAATAATTGAAATAAATAATTACCATTGGGATCTAGATGCTCGAACGTTCTGCATATTTCCTTCTTTGAATCGCATTGCTCTTTCTGTCTGGGCGGACTGTGTAATGCCAAAAAAAAAAGAAATCCCAAGATCAGAAAATACACGGTACTTGAGAGACTTGAGATTATCTTGAAACATGTCTGTCTGTGGGCAAGTGTCTGTTCATAAAAGAAGTCTCTTGAGATTTTTGGTAGATTGCTCTGAAGATGCTCTTACAATGAAGATTCATCCACTCGGAAGGGACAAGGATGTCTTTTCAATGGAGATCATTTCGATTTTTAGAAATAAAACATTCCTCTGGGACACCTGCATTTCTTCAGCTGCAGCAAGTTTATCCGCAAGACGTCTAGAAAGTCTGTCATCAAAAGTGACTCAACGGTGTTTTCTAGCCGCCAAGATATGTTCACATTAAGTAAAATCAACAAAAAATTGTGCTAAATTTCACTGCTGCACCGTATGCTCCGTGTAAAACTTATTAAAACTCATGTAAACACAAGTCCTGCAATTTTGTGTGCGTGAGTATCAGGTAAACAGATGAGATTGATAATACAAATTTGTACAGGGTGGGAAGAAACGATTACGCCCCTCTCCAGGAATGCATTTTAAAAATGCATTTTTCGGACACCAAATTGTATTGCAAATCCAACAAAACAAATGTTATCCAGATCGGACCAAAATTGTGGAAGTTACGGCAGTTTTTCAAAATCAAGTTTGAACATTAAATTCAGAGATCAGAGTTTTTTTTTAAATAAAATAAAAAACTAGATTTTTCAAAATTTTTAATATTTTGAACTTGGAAAATCGCCACAACTTTGTGAATTTGTGTTGGATTAGTATGGGGATTTTTTTGTTAGATCTGGAATAAAATACTGCTCAGAAAACACACTTATCCCGTTTTGGACCCTTGCGTGAACGTAAAATGTTTATTTCTAAGCACGGAATTCAAGAATGGATTTAGCAAAAAATTCAGATTTTTTAACTTGCTTTGAAAAAACCGCCGGAACTTTTAAAATCGTGGTTGGATTGAAATGAATTTTGTTTGCCTAGATCCGCACTAAAATTCTGCTCAAGAAACACGCTTGCTCTATTTGGAATGGTGGTGGGAAGATAAAATGGGAGGCAAATGCATATCCCTGAAGACGGATTCCAAAAATCAACGCTACGGATTTGAACTTTGTTTTGAAAAAACCTCCATAACTTAGTCAATTTTTGTCAGATTTCGATAAAAAAAAAACACTTGCTAGATTCGCAATAAAATTCTACGTGAGATACATATTGGTAGTGGTGTGAGTCATTGTGCATGATTGCTGTGGGGGGCGTAATCGTTTCTTTGCCACCCTGTACATATGTGGAATATTGGTAACATATTGAGCTTTACGAATTGATCAGTTTCTTGGGTCCACCGAAGTTTTACGAAAGCTTGAGAATTTCCCATGTTATTCAAATGGGACGTTAGGATTATGGGCGATATCAAGATCTACACTAACATTGTTCTCCCAGTTTTTACATATCAAATAGAAAAGCATTTCAATGATCTGTCCACGATTTCCTGTACGATAGCTATAATAGTTCTTCCTCCTGTACATATTTGAACCCTTGATGATGCTCATTATTTTGCAAAATAGAAAGAAAAGTGCAAGTGCATGCGTGTTAATTCACCCTTAAAAGATGAGATGACGGACTTGCTATTATTAGGACCACAATCTGCAAGAAATAATTGGGCAAGTCCCAGACAGGGAAACGCACAAAGATTGAGACGGAGAGAGAAATAGTGATTGTAAGAAGGAAGTTGAGAGGAGCCTTTTGAGAGCCAAATCTCTTCACACCTTAGAAAGTTCACACCCTTTCTACAATGGCAAAAACTAAGGACAATCATGACACCTCTCATCCCCACCAAATTTCCCTTACATCCGTGGTCAAATCCTAAAAATAATGGGCATTGTAATAGTATTTTGTGTAATTAGTGTGGAAAATTTGCCACAAAAAATATTGTATCTGTCACTTGACTGTGAAAGGATGTATTTCTTGGCCATGCATAAAAGTGAGACTAAGTGGATCCTTTTTTTGTTTCAGAAAGTGAGTTCCTTTCCTCTTCAAAAAGACTTTTTCTCCGCCAATTGATATGTGTTACAATGGACAAAAGAGTGTATCTATTACATTTTGAATCCTGAATGGAACTGGACAGCCGGACTAGCTAACGGGATTGATCAGCTAATTTTTCGTTGGTTTAAATGATAGATGGGATGGTTGGATCAATTAATTTAAATTTTGTTCCGCGGATGCTCGCGGAGATTTATGACTGCATAATAAATTGATGATAAACTACTTCGCCATTGGGCCAAATTCTGAGCGTGGTGTCTGGTAAAAATAAACAAAAAAAAGAAAAGAAAAGAAAATAAATAAAATAAGAAATTAACCCTTTGTCGTTTTTTGTCCCAGAGAGAGAGAACAGCTGAGTAATAATTAATAATTATTGTGCGTCTTACTTCCATTTCATTTTGCGAGTCAGCCTTTGAAAAAAAATCTCTCCTTGCCTTGAAAAAAAAATCTCTCCGGTATTAAATTACCATTTTTTATTTACATTTCGAATTCAAAAATCAGCTGTTCTAAATATTACCTCGTAACCCATTAAAAGAGTACCTATGCGTTCTCTGCGGTTTAAAAGTAAAACGATTTTTTTTCTGTCTGGCGGGCTTTTATTTATTTATTCATTTATTTATTTGTTACTTTTATTTATTTTATTTTATTTGTTTTTTACATCTTTTATTTCCAAAGGATTTCATGCGGTATATGATTTGTATGAGATTCTCGTACAAAACTTATGAATTTAAAGATGCTGGGGAATAATCAGATTCGATTCCGCAGATTCATACAATGAGATTCAATCCGTAATGGGTGGTATCGGAGAGCCATGCAAAATGCAAGGAACCATCTCGTCAAATATAGGATTAGCTTGAGCACATTTGGAAAAAGGGTTAATCCCAATTTAAATAATGGATTTCCATATATAGCTAATTGTATTCGGGCAAAGGGAAAACCAATGTCTTTTTTACGACGTTCATTTTACAACGTTTTTCATTTTTTTACATCGTTTTTTAATTTTTTTCTACAACGTTTTTTAATTTATTTTTACACGTATGAAGCTACACCTGTTTAAAATTAGAGCCGCAGAAAGGGTTAAAGGGAATTCCAAGGAAACCCTCTTGCTGTATAAACCTATAAACAATGTAGAGGATTAAAGGAAGTGGTGTTATCTGGATTAGTGCATCTCTTTCTGTCTCAACCCGCTTTCCCCTCGGCTTTATTAATCACTCTTTGTGTGTCCTCAAGTCCTGAGAAGAAGCTGGGGAGATGTGACGTCAAGATTGGTGCGTCATAAATGAGCAAAATAAATTCTTAATAATTAAAATAAATTCATAATAATAGGAGCCAGAATTATTATTATTGTTATTATTCGCACTCTGCTGAGGGGGGAAGGGGGAAGGGTACGTTTGAAGGGAGGGAAAATCCTTTTAAAAATCCTTTTATTGTTTTATCCCTTTTAATCCCGTCCCATTATTCTCTATAATTTAACTCTGGCAAATGATTTACGCACCGGCCATTGTCCCACAAAAGTTAATGGCTAAAAATAATTTTTGTCAATTCCCAGCTTAAACCCATTACACCCTTTGAGGTCTGCTTGTTAATGGGTTTTGCACTCAACAATTGGAGGTGAGAAATTCCATTGAGAAACAAAGCCACATTCCTTATACATGACTGTATGGACCTTATATTATATGGATGGGGCAAAGAAAAGCATGTAGCCTATATATGTACATATGTATGTATATACATATACAGGCTATATGTGTATATATAGGCTTCCCTCGTTAATCCCGACGAATATGCCTTTCGTACGCACATGCACTCTTCCTCATGAGACGAGGACTGAATCAAGACCGCTTTCAATCATCAATGAACAGACTAGACACTTCCCAAGATTTTCGCACACACGCAACAATACATTAACATGATCTAATTGTGGAAGCAAAAAAATCAATTTTCTTTTCTTGGCTAAATAAACTATATACATCTTCCTTTGCAAACAATTCCAAGACATTCAAATATTTAGTGATGATTGCAGCTAATTATTGAGTGCTTTATTTTCACTTGGAAATTATATTCCTACCTGAAATTAATTTTTCAGGTACGGTTTTTTTTATACGGTATTTTTATATTTATTTTGTATTTTTTATACGGTATTTTTATATTTATTTCATATTTTTTATACGGTATTTTTCAGGTATTTGGACAGAACTGGAACTGGAGTAAAAACTAAGTAGAAACAAGTAATTACCAATTTCAAGTTGATCTAATCAAAAGCCAAACTGAGATCTCGAAATTGCAAGAGTGCTCTAGAAGTTAATACGAACTCACAATTGGTCCTCGCGAGTGCAATAAAGAAAGTTCAGAAAATTCGAATTTTGGCCAGCTAGATTTTTTGTTTCCGCCTTCAAAAATAAAAACGTTCTGTTCCTCCACTTACACGAAGCAGGGAAAGCGTGAATCCTGAGCAGAAATTTTAATGTGGATCTGGAAACAAATCCACATTTAAATCAAACAAGAAATCACCAAGTTATGAGGATTTTCCCGGACTAAGTTCAAGAAATTAACATTTTCGAAGAATCTAGTTTTTTTATTTTATGTTTAAAAATGCATGTTTCCCATACAAAATTGTATTGGGAATCCAGGAAAATAAATGTTATCCAGATCCGACCAAAATTACGGAAGTTATGGCGGTGTTTGAAAAAAAAGTTTAAAAATCTCTGATCTTAGGACGTTTTGTATGCAATCAGGGCTGTTCAAGACTCAAGAGAGACGTGGGCTCGGTGCTTTCTCCATTTGGTGGGAAGCAATACATGTAATTACGCGCATGGGAGATGTGAATTTATTTTTAGTCCCTTAAAGAGACGCACTGTCTGAGTCACTTAAACTACAATATGCATATGTACATATGTATATGCATATGTGTAGCTATTACCTATATGTATGGACATATTTCGAGTATGCACAGCCGCGAAGGAGATCACTTTGTTCTTTTCCCTTTTTCCCATTTTAATACTATTTACTCAGCCAAGTGAGCCAGTAGTGCGAGTGACGTTGTTCAGTAACACTTCTACCTCTTTTATTATTATTTTTCTCCCTCTTAGCAACGTTTCTTACTCTGTTATTTATGCAATTGTTGGAATTATTTATAATTTTCCCCAGTGTTAAACACAATTAGCGGAGGATGCGAAGTCTACTAAAATCCCTGTTGATCCTCCTGTGTCTCCGTCTCCGCGGGTGGTGTGGGGCCCCGGAATTACCTCAATATTATTATCGTAATTTTACAAAGGCTCTGGGTCCACTGAGCAGTACAAATGAGATTTGGACCCTCAAGGCTCAACATAAAAATGATCACTTTCCCCCAAAGAAGTCAGTTGGGATTGGCGGGAATGGGATTAGCCATTACGGGAGTCCCATGGACGGATCATGGAGAAGGCATAGTATAGGGAAGCTCAATAAAGAAATTCCGCTGGATGCCGTGAGTTCTATACGAAATCCAATTAATAAATTCAATTCTATGATTGCCGATTTTACCCGGAAAAACCTGTTAAATTGGAATTAGATTGAAAGCTTTGGAAATGAAAAATACACAAGTGTTTAAATAAAATAAATAATATGGCAAATCAAATGTTGAATGTTTAAAAGTGGGGAAATAATGTTTGATCCAGCCCCAATTAATTCGGCACAGAGGCTACCACGTGGAGATCCACAAGGTCGTGACGGCGGATGGGTACGTTTTGGAGGTCCATCGGATCCCCGCTCCAGGTCGACCCCTGACCTTCCTCTATCATGGCATGATGCAGTCTTCCCGGGACTTTCTCATGAACTTTGGCAACAAGGCCATTGGTAAGTTTTCCATTGGATTATTCTTGGATTATTTTATTTTCAAGGACAAAATATGTACACTTTTTATCAAGGTATGGCATCCAAAGGGGTAGTTTAATTCAAATCCGAATTATATCCATATTTTTCTGTATTTTTATTGGAATTAGTATCCATATTTTTGTCCGAAAAATATCTTAATTGGAAATTATAATCACAAATACATGCGAAACAAATTCGTATTCAAAATTTGACATTCGGATTCCGTTACTTTATTGGTATTCGAAAATTCCTTCATGTTGCAAATTCCCGCCTTCGGGCAAGTTGTTTTGGCAAAATCAAGGTATTCTAACGATATTTTTTTAAATTGGCAGTAATAAAACTGCTTCGTCCGTAAAAGCATCGATTTTTGCTAAATCAGAGTTGCGGAGTCAATTTATAATTTTATGAATTGATTTTGCGTTTATTTCAAGCTACAAATTATCCCAGATTGCATTACAAATAAATGTATAAAAGTATTCGAAAAGTATTTGAGTACGTAATCATTTGCCCGAGTATTTGAATAAAATTGCATTGGAATTGGAATTTATATTTTTAGATATCCAAAATTTAAATTTGTATTCATAGTTAGGATAAACACGTATTTTAATTCGAATTTTTTTTCGGATATCATTCCTTGTTTTAAACTATAAAATCCAATTTTTTTGACGGCTCTAACCCGAACCTGAATTACCAATTTCACTGCAAGTACAAAAGTCCAATCTAAAGGATTCTATTAAGCAGGAGTATTCAGACCAGTGGAATCTTGGGAGAAAAATTCTCTTACAAAAAGATCAATACTGACAATACTGTATCAAATGATCCTCATATTGCATTTGCATAATATTGCCCAATAATTAACGTCCATCCGAATACTTTTTTCAAGCCTTCAAGTTGGCCGATGCAGGCTATGATGTGTGGCTTGGGAACTCCCGAGGGAACGAATACTCATCTAAACACGTGTTCCTCAAGAGAAATAGTCGTCGATACTGGAACTTTTCGTAAGTTATTACGAATTAATTATTCAATTATTACGAATTAATTATTCAATTATTACGAATTAATTATTCAATTATTACGAATTAATTTTTAAATTGTTCCTCAATTATTACCAATAAATCGGACTGCGTTTGCTATAAAAATACAAATTTTGGATGAAACGCGGGAAAATACGGATTCAGAGTGGACGAGATCATCCGGTACGACATCGCCGCCTACGTGGACTACGCCCTGGCGGTGACGGGGAAGTCGAAACTGAACTGGATTGGCTATTCCCTGGGCTCCGCCGTCATGCTCGGCCTCCTGTCCACTCAGCCAGCCTACAACGAGAAGATCAACGTGTTTTTCACCATGGGGACGACGGCCTACGTGGGCGGCGTCAAGAGTCCGCTCATCAGGTTCATTACGCCCTTGGAGAAGGTTCAGGAGGTAGGAAATGATGTCCTTTGATGTCACGCGTCTGCGCAGCCTTAAATCCATCCATATAATCTAACATGGGAACATTTGCATTTGTTTGTTTGTAGAAGCTAAGCAAGGCTTTGAACCGCGGGGAATATCTCCCTCAATTCCTTTTTCCGCTCATGCGCAACATATTCCCGCTCATGTGCTACCCCGAAGCAAAATTGGACTTTGTGGGCGTCTGCCAGTTTTTCCTCTTCATTATCGCGGGCTTTAGTGTGAGACAAGCGAATCCGGTGAGCACCTCGGGAGTTTCCGTTGAAAGATATTAAGTAGCTAAATTCCATTTCTCCAGCGAAGAAAGGATGTCGGAATTTTTTCGGCCAAACTTCGCCAGTTGATAGCCCCTAGAGTTGGAAATCATAATATTTTTATTCGGTCACTCTGTGACCACCTCAAGGGACACCAAAGCATTTTGAACTTTTACGCCGTTTTGGCTGCGTTTTGGCTGGGCCACAGCCGTTAATCATTGGATTTTGATTAAATTCGGCGGGGGCACGTAAAACGGAATGATCTAGATCCAATTTACAAATTTTCCGAATTTTGATCTCGGTTCGCCCGAAAATCGCTAAAACCCGTGTTTTTTTCGTCGTATAGGCTTGCCTTCAGCCGCTAATAATTGGATTTTCATGAAACTCGGCGAGAACATGTAAAACTGAATTATAAAGTTATATAACATGTTCTCGCCGAGTTCCCTGAAAATGCAATTATTAGCGGCCAAAGGCCAGCCTAAACGGCGAAGGAAACACGGTTTTTGGCGATTTTCCGGCGAACCGAAATCAAAACTCGGAAAATTAAAAAACCATGTCTAGATCATCCTGTTTTAGGTGCCCTAGCCGAATTTCATCCAAATCCAATGATTAGCAGCTGTGCCCAAGCCAAAACGCAGCCAAAACGGCTAAAAGTTCAAAATGCTTTGGTGTCCCTTGAGATGGTCACACAGTGACCGAATAAAAATATTACGATTTCCTACCTCACGGGCTATCAGCTGACGAAGTTTGGCCGAAAAATTCCGACCCGAGTTTTTTCGCTGGAGAAATGGAATTTACCCACTTATATTGAATTAAATTAAACCGCTTATTAATATTATATAATTACTTGAAAACGCAAAATTCTCCCGGGATGGCTATTAATCAAAATTCTTTTAGGGAATAATTCCGGTGATGTTGGGCGGGACGCCCAACTCGGTCTCCGTGAAGATGCTGGGCCAATGGTACCAATGGATCAACAATGGCGAGTTCACCTACTTTGACTACGGGCGGAGGGGCAATTTGGCCAGGTATCACCGGCCAACTCCGCCCGTCTATGACATTAGCCGGGTCACGGCCAAGACGATCAATATCTGGGCCCAGAATGATTGGCTGTCCGTACCGAAGGTTTGCTTGCATTTTCAATGGCAAATTCCAATTTTTGATATGATTTTCGCCAATTATTGCTCCACAATAGCCTTTTCGTGTCTGAATTCATTCTGATTTGTTTTGCTCATTTATTTCGCTATTTTATTTATTTTGATGTATTTATTTGTATTAATTTATTTGTATTAATTTATGTTGGTGCAGGACGTGCATAACACGGTGGCAGATCTCCCCAACGTCGTGGCGAACATCCGGGTGGACATGAGCACGTTCAATCACCTGGATTTCATCTATGGAAGTCACGCCGACGTCCTCGTGTATGACGTCATTATAGGGGAACTGAACAAATATAATTAATTCATTAATTAGCTTTCACTGAATTTTGTTTAACCTTCTTCCGTGCCATTTAGCATAGTCACCGGAAATACATGCGGGCATTCTGGCTGGCTCCTTTGTTTGTTTTTATCCCGCCTTTTTGTAAAATGCTCCTTTCACAATGTGTTTTATGTATATTTTTGTAGCCTACTCTCACTATAACATCACCATCACCCTTGCCCTGTCTGCACCTGAAACTGTGCTGGTATAGAAAATTGAGTAAAACAATAACAAAATAAATTAATCCCATTCCAGATATAATTTGATCATTGAATAAATTATGTCAATATTTATGTAATTTTGCTAAAATGTTGAATTTTTATTGACAAATTGTTAAGGAATAAAATCAGTGAACTATTTTAACTACTAAAATTATTGTGCTATTGAAGATTTCTGGTGCTCTTTGCTGTTATAGAGCAAAAGTTAATGCTAAAGAGGCATTTGAGGCTGGCTGAATGCCGTTATAGAAAGAAAGTGCTGTTATACTGAGGGAAATGTGGTTCAGGGAATGAAAACTTCTGCTGTTATAGGAAAGTGCTTTTACAGAAGTATTTCTTTAAAAATTTGAAGTGTTGTTATAGAAGAAGCTGTTGACATTATAAAGGTCTCGGGGAGTTCCCAGGATGCTGTTATAGTGAGAGGTCTGTTATAGAGAGAGCTGTTATAGTGAGAGTCCACCGTATTTTTGTACTTTTGTATTTTTACGTTTGAATAAACTGATTAACTGATATCTCCAGTTTAGTTTTTACTTTCATGACTAATGACTATAGACATAAATTTGGGGCAGACCAAAAAAATATCTCATTCTGCATTTAAATATGCACAAAAGGAAGCTGACTTCGCCACGCTTTTTACAGACTCATTATGCTTTAAAATTTTACAAAATGTGCCACACATGCACATAATTTCTGTATTGAAAGCACAAATAAAGGAAAAGTGCATGGCTCGATCAGATCTAGTGTTGGAAATGAAAAGACAAATCTTGAAATCTCTGCACATTTGAGCTTGTCTGTGTATAAAATGCAATTTATTTCTGATCTTGCATGAGTGTATATTTATCCGACGACAGGGACAATATAATGGCTATAATTGCCCCTAGCGAAACTTTCAGTTTTTGCCGCCTTCCCTCCGTAACTCCGTAAATAGATGTTCCCACGTTTACAGCCATCCTTTCGGCGGTTACGGCCGGAATTCCTTCTTGCACAATGCAAATTTATGCGTGGGCACACATGATTATCACATCACCCAGCAGCTGTGTACATAATGAGCACGTATATATATACATATGTAGCTACTTCAATCGTTGTTTATCCCTATTTTCGTCTTTTCGCACGTACTCCCGAGGGATATAAATGCTTGCAAGTATTCAATGCTTTATTTGCTCGCTCCACCTCCAAATCCATACTTGTAATAAATAATAAAATAATGCTCTCTGGCTGGATTGTATAAGAGAAGAATGTGAGAGAAGATGGGTGAAGATGATGTGGGCAAGACACTCTCATTTACCTCCTTTCATGCTCTGGAAGACCAAAAATGCGTCGGATAGATATTTATATACACATGCATATACACATATGTGCATGTCCTAATGTACAGGGTGCCAAGAAAGGATATGACCCCTTTAAACAGTATGATCCTGCTACGTCACACAATTGCAAATGCAAATTTCCTGTACAGAATTGGAGGGAAATTTGAAATGCTAGAATACACAAGATCTTCTGAGAAAACAAGAAAATTTTAGAATATTTTCAGAAAATTATAGTTTAAACAAAAAAGGGTAATCTAGAAAATTTACAGCGATTTCAGAAACTAGAATTCGATACAGAAAACGTGAAAAATTGCACTTTTTGATCAAATAAAATAAGAATTTTTGAACCTCGAAATAAACACGTGCCTCTTATGAGAAAATATATGGTGCATACATACGGAGTAAAGGATACCTAATCTTGGAAGCTCAAAGACCAGAGCTGCAACCAAAGTCTCAAGACGAACCAGAGCGAAATTTAAGCATCTTAACGGCTACAGAAGTCTGAATACTGAAAACCAGTAGATAAATAAATTTTATCCAGATCGGACTAAAATTACGGAAGTTATGGCGGTGTTTAAAAAAAAAATTCAAAACTCAAGTTTTTAGAGAAATCGGAGATTTTTAAACTTGTTTTTGAAAAATCGCCATGACTTCCGTAATTGTGGTCCGATCGGGATAATTTATTTTGCGGGATCCGCAATACAATTGTGTACAGGAAACACGCCTTTGCAATTGTGTGACAGAGCTGGATGAAACTGTTTAGGGGGGTATATCCTTTCTTGCCACCCTGTATATAGTCGTATCTAAATGGCTCTTGGCAAGGGATCACATATGATTTCTAAAACGGTCTTTCTCTAGCAAAAAAAAAGTGACAGATTGAGTCTCCCATATGCCAGAGCATGTGTGGCTCTGTTACTATGCACACAGGTCTAATGGGACAAAAGAAGGGATTTAGTCACACTCAAAAGAGATATATTAGTTTTGCTCCGCATTCCTCTTTCTCTCTCAAGGTTACCAGTGCCATGCGTGTTGGCAAGTGTGCTTTTTCTCCTCAAAATCTAATTTGCACCTCCAAAGCGTGCTTTTCCGTCCATTCACACACGTTCTCCCTCCACGTTCCAGAGAGGATAAAAAAATAATTCCACGGGGAAACAACCATAAGGAATCACTGGACAATTTCTCCGGTTTTTTTTTACCATCATGGATAAAGTGTCGCTGGATGTGGTGGAGCGTGTTTTATTCTGGACCGTCGCGTCCTACTTCCTCTCCAATTTCCTCTGGATCCTCGGGCTAGGCTTCTATTCCTGGTTCTTCTTTTTCCTCCTTGCCTCCGTCGCCGGCGTCGTGGCTCTGGATCGGATTTTGGTAGGTCGATTTGGGATTTTTTATTGAAATGGATTTATCCACCTTTTTGTTTTAAAATTAAAGACACCAAAGTATGAAAATTTGAGTAAATCAAGAAGAGAATAATAATAGACGGAAATTTGTTATGGTCGCAGGTGGATCCAAAAGGCAAAGCTGTGTTAATTACAGGATGTGATACCGGCTTTGGGAATCAAGCTGCCATGGCTTTCCATAAATTGGTAAGTTTCATTTTGGAGGGGAAAGTACAAGGCTTTAATCACATGTTAAAACACAATAGGATGGTAATTGTGAGTATGTTTTTAATTTCCGTTAAGGCTGCCGTGTGCTAAGACACTTTATATGCGTTCACTCTAAGAATCAAATTATGTATAGTTACACCAAACATCTCCAGAACTGGCTTGCTGGTCGAATTTTCCGAAATAACTCAGTTGAGAAAGTTTGATTCCTGGCATGCTGGCCGAATTTTCCGAAATAACTCAGTTGAGAAAGCTTGATTCCCGAAACCAGCTCGGTCCAATTTTGCGGTTACGCGTGTAGGTGCTTTGTGCTAAACCGTTATAGAGAGAGTCCACTGTAGGATTTTGCTCCACGGTCCTCTCATGCTGGCTCCAGTCTCATTGCATGGCCTTCTCCAGTGACAAATGCCTGGAATTAGTTAGGCTTAAGCGCCAATAGCCATAGCTGGTTACAGTGTGAATGTTTGTACATCTCCGGCAGGGCTTCCATGTGCTCGCCGGCGTGTTGTTCGAGGACAAGGGAGGAGCCCTGGAGCTAAAGAAGCTGGGCATCGACGCCTTCTTCATGGACGTCACGAAGGAGGTGACGACGGAGATGCTCCAGGAGCGTCTGGAGAAGACGGATGCCAAGCTTTGGGCCGTCATCACCAACGCCGGAGTGTCTACCTTCGGCGAGATGGAGTGGGTCCCCATGGACGTCCACGAGAAGATGCTCAGCGTCAATGTCATGGGCACCATTCGGGCTGCCAAGGCCGCGCTTCCGCTCTTGAGGCGATCTGGAGGTAAATTCAGTCAAATTTCACACCTTTCATTTTACAGCGCACAAAGTTTTGATTTTACGGCGCACTCGATTTTGACTTTGCGGCGTATTCAATTTTGATTTTACGGCGAATATGCTTAACTACGCACAAAATTTTGAATATACGGCGAATTTATTTCACTGCGCACAAAAGTCAATGTTGGTATTCTTGAAAATAGTGAAAACGATTTTTTACAGGCCGAGTCATTACCATCGCCAGCATGTTTGGCCGGTTCGGCGGACCCGCGCGTGGCCCCTACACGTTGAGTAAATGGGCCGTGGAAGGCATGTCCGAGTGCCTGCGCTTGGAAATGCGCCGCTGGGGTGTCAACGTGATCGTCATTGAGCCGGGAAATTTCGTCGCAGGTTTGTTGCTCCTCTTTGCGCAGGATATATTTGCGCAGGTTTCCCATAGTTTCCCTACGGGCAATTGCGGATTCTCCATACAAGATTCAGACAAGCCCAGAAAATTAGCTCCTAAAATGTAGAATCCTCATTAGCGCTAGCGTTAAAGCGCTGCGCTAAAATCATGTGCAAAAATAAGAAATTTATTTTTCATTTGTCCCCTTAGCAACGGCTTTGTACGAAGGCGACATCATCAAGCGTCAGAGCGAACACATGTGGAGTCACATGTCGGAGCAAGTGCGTCAGGATTACACCCGCGAGTACTTTGACAAGCTCGTCGAAACCTTCACTTACTACGCCACGCACGGTGTAAGTTTCAAAATAAAAAAAAAATTATCTATAATAATCATTATGATATACATTTTTTTAATTTTTTGAAAATTGTTTGGCAATTTTTTGATGTTTGTAAATTTTTTGAAAATTGTTTGTAAATTGTTTGAAAATTGTTTGTAAATGTTTGTAAATTTGTCTCGTTTCAGAACACAAAAACTGAGCCGGTGATCCAGGCCTTGGTGGACGCCACGTCCCACACGTTCCCACAGACGCGTTATCAAATCATGACCTGGCAAGAAAAGGTCAAGTGCTTCGTCGCCACACATTTGCCATCCATCGTGTACGATCACATCTATTACTAAGTTTCTGGATAAAAAATGAGCATTCTCCAGAAATGACAGGGAAGCTTATGAGAGGTGAGCGCAGGGTGGGCGCAATATGTACCTGGAATAAAACATCACTTTATCAAATTCTTGTCAGAGATGCTTTATTTTTTAAACTTGCTATCACTTTGATATTGGCACTTATCCAGGCCAAGTGCTTGATCAGCATCTGAGAGCATGCATGAGTAATTGTGCATACATTAGCTTGTTTACGGGTGCATATGGATATGCACATATGTACATAAAGATACCTCGACATGTGACAGGGAAATGATTATAGCGTTATCAGGAAAGGGGAATTGAGAGGAACATTTATAGTCCATTTATCCATTTAAATCCATATCGAATGTGGATATACTCGTGGGAAACATCTCGGGCTGCACCCGATTGACCCAAAAAGGTAACCCCGAAGATAAAATAAAATGCGTACACAACAAAGGCAAACTCCATTTGCATAAGTACACAATGATACGAAATGATGAGGAATTAATCCTGTGTATATCAGATTCCCTATCAAATGCGTTTATCATAGAGTAAATAGAGCAACATTTCAGGCATTCGCAGCGCGTAGCTTGACTATTATATATTCCGCCTGATTGCAATTAGAATCTACTTCGTCATGTGAAATTAGTTTCGTAATGTGTAATTATACAGTAATTACAGAGGAAAAGACTTAAAAATGTCAGTCACTGATTTTTCCGGGAAAAGCATTGTATCCGCCACGAAATTGCTCCTTCAAGTTAAGGCTCAAGACGTGCGGCTACATCCATTATTTGCGAGCAAGAAACTGTACGCTGGGACCAGCTTGGATGGGAGGAATTGTCCCGTCCCGGGAAGATTTGTGGGACTGCGAAGGATTAATTGTGGAGAGGACAGAAGGGATTCTGGGGACGACAAGAGAGAGTTCAAAATCCTAAATACAAGTTCTGGACTGGAACTGGAAGAGAAAATCAATTCGGAGGGAGCAGACGAAATTGCGAGGAAAAATATTTACTTCCTTGCACGACACACGAAAAAGCCGGTGGAGCTGGCCATTCATTTGACTCAGATTGGGATGCTCACGCTGAACCAAAAGGATTTCATTGTGGGTCTTTTTTCCACTTTTCTCCGCATTTTCTTGCAAGTATAGTAATTATGTATTAATATGTATATTAATATGTATGTATTACCTGTAAGTAGCTAAATTCCATTTCTCCAGCGAAAAAGGCATGTCGGAATTTTTCGGCCAAACTTCGTCGGTTGATAGCCTCTGGCATAGGAAATCATAAGATTATTATTCGGTCACTCTGTGACCACCTCAAGGGACACGGCAGTATTTTCAACTTTTTCGCCGTTTTGGCTTCGTTTTGGCCGGGGCACAGGCGATAATCATTGGATTTTGAGGAAATTCGGCGAGGGCACGTAAAACGGAATGATCTAGGTA
>JAQGBT010001534.1:0-31038 GCA_034698585.1 Disparrhopalites patrizii | reverse complement strand
TTTAATGCTTTATTTTTTTGTAAATAAAGCATTACGAACACGGCAGAAAAGTATCCGTAGTAGTCATCAATAGTGTACTGTTAAGTTTTCATTTTAATGCTTTTAGTGCTTTTGGCTGTCCCTAGTTATAACTGGGAAAATATGCTGATTTTAAGGGAACCGTTATAGAGAGGTTCGACTGTATACGGTGGAGTTTTACTTTATAACCAGCAGCTTACAATGTTTTCCTTCAATAACGGCGGTAAAAAATGCTCCCCCGACAAGTTTCCAATTGCTAACATAGACATTGCGGTTCTCTACACCGCTTTTCGCTAGAACAGCGAAATTTGCTGATTTAAGGGAAACCTTTGTAGAGAGTCGACTGTAATTGACATTAAAACACATACAAGTACTTCAGCACCATTTTGCCCCAAAGCCATTCATGTTCTGTGTAACAGAACTTCTCTATAACAACATTTTTGGTCCTTTTCTTTGTTGTTATAGATATACTCCACTGTAAATACAAGTAACATTGATACACAGTCAATTCTCTCTATAACGAACCTCTTTATAACGGTTTTCGCGTCATAAACGGTGTTCACCAACCCTCCCAAGAGATGTATTAAATGACAAAAGCAGATTTTTACAGATTTTTCACATTAACAGTTTCTGGCCTCCAAATGTTTCTCGCATTATAACATAATACGAGAAATCGCATTATAAATATGTTGTTCACAAATTTAGAAATCCCCGCGGTTTTTCACGTTTTATTATAACGGTTTTAGGCCCAGCCCTCGAATATTGTTCACGTACTATAACGGTTTTCCTAAAGTTTTGAATCCCCCGCGGTTTTTTTCTAAAACGGTTTCAGGCAACGCCTTACTTCTTTTACTATAACGGTTTTTTAATTTTTTTTCCTGACCACACAGAATGGCGTTTTTCTATATAACGGTTTTTTGCTGTAACGGTTATATCCACCCATACATCTTGCTAAAACGTTATACAGAGAGAATTGACTGTAATGGGTGCGTTACGAAACGGATAGATTTTCCAGATTTCCTGCTATCCTCTCACATAGCGGGAATTCTAGAAATCTGCCAAGTGTATCAGTTTTTCAACGCGCCCAATATTTACTGTTGACACATTTGCTGCAATGTTGCAACGATTATGGTCTAAGCAAAATTCATAAGTTTAATATTAAAGAATGGATGGAATTTCACTTAAATTTTATAATCCGATTTACATATAGTAATTCGAATCGAGTATTTCCAAATATTTTGAAGTTTTTGAATTTCGAATTGAATCAAAAAATCATGATCCAGAATCCACATCAAAAACCCGTTATTTATGCATTTAAATGAAGCTTTTACTCTTCCTATACAGAGAGGAGAGCACAACGCATGAGAAGGAATTCCTCATGCGAGTCCACACATACCGGACCATTCAATTGTGGTTTGCGCACTTCAACCAAGTCATGCGTTGGATCTTCGTCCTGGTGCAATCCGTCATTATCGTCGATACCACATTGAGTCTCTGCATTCTTGTGTGGGTCAAATCCCTGAGCGTCAAAATGTTTGGGGTCATTGTGAGTCTCTTTTCCATCCTGGTGCTATGTCTCGTCGTGGGGATGGGCGGACAAATTTATGAGGACTCCTCCTCGTTGCTCATTTTATGGGAGAAAAAGCGACCATCCAGCAAGTACTGCCATTGCTTGGTAAGAACGCTGAGGCCGAACAAGACTGAAATCGGGCCCATGTTCTACTACGATAGGGGCGTGACCATCTCTGTCATTCAAACTGTGCAGGAACAATTCATAGGCCTTCTGGTTGTGGGTAATGTGACCTAATGAGGGTGGTATAAATGCCGCAACAATTGCTATCATTAGCTTATACTCAATAAATAAATATATACTACAGTGAAGTCTCTCTATAACAACACTGAAGGGAATGGCTGAAATAATTGTTACAGGGAAAATTTGTTATATAGAACATAAAATATATACGCTGAACGTACGAAGGGCGGAAAAAATAAGGTTGTTACTGGGAAATATTGTTATAGGGAATTCGTTTTTACTAGTCGCGGTCGCAGTATGTTAAACAAAGCCGTTTCTGACTTCTCAGACGTGCAGGGTTTTGGAACAAATTTTTCCAGACTGTAATGTGCCCTTGTGTTGACGTGCTGAATTTCGTATGGTAATTCCATCTGCCTATAGTCTGGATGATGGTGAATTACGGCAAAGTTAATGCGGCATGCTTGGAAAGGGTTAATCAAAGGGGTGAAGGACAGGATTCTGTCTGGATTTAAAAGGATATTTGCAAGGCAGCGACTGTTGTGATACAAAAACATTATAAATACGGAATTTGTGCAATGAATCAATGAAATGTCTGTTTTCATATTTTTGCTGATAGATTGGGCTAGAATTTTGTGAGGTAAAGTTTGCATGCAAATTTGGGATGGAAAATAGTGGCAGTATTGTCAATGAGCTTGCGTCGACTTGGCTGGAAATGCCCTAAATGATGTCAGTGGAACGCCATATCTAAAATTGTCACGTGTGATTTATTCGTTATTTTCCAACTACATATATATATATACATATGTGCTCCACCTATATGTATAGTGTCTCCCGGTTAATTTTTCAATTTAATTTATTTAAATCTTTTTGAATTTTTGTGCCTGTCACTCATGTCTTGCTAAATAAGTGCCCTCCAATATTAAGACCAAAAAATGTTTGGAATTAAGAAAGGTTTATATTTCTGTTTATTTGCTGTCGCCATCTGTTACTTATATTCAATGATATTAGTAATATTAAAGCACTAATGTCATATTTATATTGGATGAATTGAACAAAAGTCCCTTTCGCTATGTAGTTTTATTTGCGCATGCTCATTGTACTAATCATCCCAAATGTATGAATCATATTCCCTGTAGTTGTAAAGCAGTTAAAGAAATTTGCTGAGCAAGGGAGCAGGGAAACTATTTCCTTCATAATTCATTGCAATGGAATAAATATGGTTCAATTCGTTAGTCTCCTGAAAATGACATGCACAGTCGAAATTATTTATGATTTCTTACGCTAGGAACTATTATCTGACAATGTTTGTTCGAAAAAATTCCGACATGAGTTTTTCCCTGGATACTTTGAATTTAACTGTTTTATAGGTATGTATATACGTGTATATGTGTGTACCCACAGACTACCCACTGTTTCATATTTTAATTAGCCCCCGTGACGTTGAAATTACACACTGAATGTAATGTACACGATTTCATTGCGCATTCCATAATCAAAAACAAAATCCGATCTTAGTTTCTTTAAATGTTTGCGGGCGCATTTTTATTCATCATTGTTTGGTTCGCTCTGCTGAAGCACAACAAATGTTTATTCAAAATTTGTGGAAATTTAAGTATTATGTAACCTGTTCAGTGTAAACGCGTTTATGAGGAAATTTTCACACCTTTTTAGGCTTCCAAAATCCAAATTGAGACCTTTCAAAATCTTCCTTGGGGAGATTCCGGCGCTTCTCCCCTTGCTTCTTTATGATATCCCAGTGCCAATGGGATATTGCGCGACTTCCTGCAAATCAAATTTTTTTGTGTAATTATACATACAGTCGAACCTCTCTATAACGGGCTCCCTTATAACGGTTTTCTCTCTATACCGGTGGCTGAAATTGCTTCTCCCAAAAACTCTCTCCAATTGTTACCATAAAAATGTCTGTTCTCTATAAGGGTTTTTCGTTCTCTATAACGGGGAAAATATGTTGAATTAAGGAGAACCGTTATAGAGAGGTTCGACTGTAATACATACGTGTGCTTATAAGTTATATTCCTGGCACTGGAAGCAGTGTCAATTTCACAGGAAACAATTCAGCTCATAAAATGTTTATTTGTTACCATTAAATTGTATCCCGCTGGGTGCATCCTGCGGTGATTCTGGAAATTTCTCAGGAATAATTTTTATGCTGGATTCAGTTCCATTTTGCCAAGTTGCTGACGTTTGTTTTATTATTCCTATGGTCGTAAAATTCCTGGTTCCTCCGTCGTTTATTTTAGGCTGGTTAATGTGTGCGAGATCGCTAATTTTGCGTTGGTGCTCTACTTCTCGAGTAGGCCTTGCTTCCTGGACACAACTAACAAAATGGACATGGAGCAAGACAGTGAATGTAGCAACCAACCAAAGTGACTTCCACGCCGATTTCAAATGCATATTTGCTTGTAATTGTGTCTAGCAATGGCGCAGGATTTTTCTATACCAAAAACATTTTCATTCACAAACAGAAGTGAATCCCATCAAAATATTTTGCTATACATTAGATGCAGTAAAAGTTTTATGAACGCGTTTAGATCCGTACAAAAGGGAAACTATTGTAGGGTACCTGCATGTACTCTGCGTTGCAAATCAATCCTCCAACAAAGGAACAATAAAAATATTGCAATTACTTCTGCATTGTTTCCTTTCGGCAAATTTTTTTTGAAGTTTCAATGAGCGAATCATGTATTAAGGAGACAAATGACGTGTTTTCCAGTCATGACCTTGTGCACACTCGGATTCTTACCTTGGCCAGAACTCCAGATCAATTACAAGTTTGCATTTGTGAAAACCATATTTTTTTTATTTAATCTATGGTGAATTTGATTAAGAAAATTTGTAAGCAATAATTTTGAAATGCGGTATTGAAAAATTTCTGATTTGAACAAAATTGAGTTACCGCAGGGGATCCCACAAAACATTTGTCCAACTTCTTCCAAAATTTCATTAATACTGAAACGAACTATGTGTATGTATATACACAGACATTTGTATGTCTACTACAGTCGACTCTCTCTATAACAGTCCCCTTTATAACAGTACTCTCGCTATAGCAGCAGCAAAAAATGCTCCCCTCAAACACTTTCTCCAATGGCTATCTTAGAAATGTCTGTTCTCTATAACAGTTTTTCACTATAACAAGCGAAATTTGATGCTTTATAGGGTGCTGTTATAGCGAGAGTCGACTGTATCCGGTATAGACAAATTAGTTAAAAGCGATCCTGCAATAGTATTGCAGGATTTGGAATCCAATAGGGAAATACAGGCTAAAATTCCTCAACTCCTTGATACCCGATAACGACATCGTCATTGGCAGATTAGCCGTGACTCTGATTTCAACATCCCTCTGTAAGCGTTGACAATCACAGTGCCGGTCACAAGCCATCCTAAAATCCAACCTTCCACACAATCTTTCCCCAATATTGGTCGCTCTTCTCCGTCCGTAAAACGTCCGAGAACAACGGATGTCCCAGGAGGTTAACTAAAAAGGAGCAAAGCACGGATACAAATTCCGGCGCCGCCCCTGATGCGCTCTTAGCCACCAGTAAGGCGAACACATATTTTGTTGACGAAAAAAGTCGCCGAAAAGCTGGTGAAACTTCATCTGCTTTCTGGACTCCTTGGTTTTTATTATATCGTATGCAACGGTGTAAAGGAAATGTGATGCCTATACCTATACACAGGATTCTATTTCGGATATAGATAGTAAATACAAATCCAATCAAATCGAGATTTAATTGAAATTACGGCAATTTTTCAAAAAAGAAGGGCGACATTTTGATAAAATCCGTATTTTTGATTATGCCACAAACAATTGCAAACAGATATCATTTTTAAATTCACAATCAGAACTGACAACGACGATATCTGCCGTTCAAATTTCAATAAAGACCATAGTTTGTACTTCGTGATAATCCGACTGTGATATGAATCTTATTAAGTTTATTTTATTAATTCAACAAAGCTTTCTGCATATTTTGCATATATTAGCGCGGCACGGAGATGATTAAATTGTGTACTTCATCCTCGATATACAGCTGTAATGTTTTAAGCGAAATGTCTTAAAGTTGTTCATGATCCTTCCAGCGAATGGTGAATCCAGAGCCAGTGATTTTTTTATCGGACGAGAAAAGAACTAGATACGGGAAAGGTGTGTAAGAAACTGTCTCGTACAGCAGCCCCGGACGGCTTCCGCTGACTCTGTAATCAACATTACATGTGGCAATACATAATTAAGCTCCCACAACCAAAAAATTATTTCAAAAGCTATCTGCATAAATTTCTTGGACTTACGAAGCGATTTCTTTAAACGAGGTGTTCGGAGTGTCTGAATACGGACGCCCGTAGAAATAAGGATAGAGCTCTACAATACGAATCACATCCACCGCGTATTCCGTGTCCACATTGGCCAGCAAGACTTCCTTAAACTTGTATTTATCTGCGGGAGAGCGATTTTTCTGGGTCTGAATCACCACCGCCACCTCATCGTGATTGTCGTAATGCTCCTTCTCTGCAATGGCAGGGTACGAAAACTTGCCTTCAGGTTGGTTCGCTACAAAAATCTTGCTTTTAGAATTGGCCAGACGTCCATGTAAAACAATGCGATATCCCGCGCCTTTGGACCCTTCGGGAAAGGTTGATATTGCAACAAATACTGCACGGCCATTCACAGTGATTGAAGTCGTATTTTTTGGCCTGTTTTACATATATGTCCAAATCAAAAAATGACTTAATCATCCCATTTATTTACAAAACGCAATTACATCCTGTTCAAAATATTCTGAATATGAACATACAAACATACATAGTATACGCTCACTTACATTTCGTAGCCACGGAATCCGTCTGTACCCCAAGTGTATACAAAAGTGCCATCTCGACTGTCACCGCTAGGAGTGACCGCATATTGAACCGTAATTATTTCCTTTTCGTCAAGGGACTGGAAAGCCCACACACAAAATTCGCTTCCACCCAATGTTGTTCCGGACTTGTAGTCAATATGAAATGGGCTCCTCATGGAGTAAATCAGGCCCCCGCACTCTGAATAGTTAATTGGATTTCTTAGGTATAAACATACATATAAATCTATAAATACATTATACCATGAAAAGCAGCATATGTACCATATTTGTTTAAAAGATATATTTGTGGATCAAATGAAAATTCCGTATAGAAATGGAGTAACAATAATACCTCGAAAATAAATGTCGCCTATTTCGAATGGATTAATTGCCCTCGCATCATTTTCGGCCGCTGCTGCAAAATATATTAAAAAAACTAGTTGTAAATATGCATTATTTCGACAATTTTCATCATTACAAATAAATTACTGTCATATAGGTACGTATGTAACCAGCTGGTAGCTGCAAATACTTCTTATATAGTTCAAAACCTTTCAGCGTCGCTTCTTGACCCAAGGCACCAGCAATTACCAGTAAAACAAAAATTGTAATCATTGTCAGGAGCAGAAGATTTCCAAAATGGGCCAACTCGGTCTAGGCTGAAAACGACAAAATTTTTGCCTCAGTGCTGCAACTTCCTTTACAGAATCTTTGGCGTGTCTAAATGTTTAGGACTTGAAATTATGGGATGATTCTCATCGCTTTAACATTCACTATGGTAGATTCTATTATCAATCCATAGGAAGTCGTCAAGAGGGCTGGGTGTATTATCTCAATGAGATAACAAACTTTGCAAGTGTCTTTTAGTCATAAAATAACAGCCAGGTGCTCAGAAAAATGAGTCAGCTGCATGTAATTAGTTTTTGATACGTTAATAAAGCACTAATTGCACGTGTATGAAATCTATATGTAAATATTTCGATGGCGACTACGTGCATTACAAAGTTGGCACTTGTTTTACTCCTATAATTGAAGATTCTGATGTATGTAACGGGAAAGGTGTGTCTGTATTATGGGAGACATACTGGGCTATACCAGATATACAGATATATAGTGTCCTATATACTGTAAGCAAATGTCTCATTTGCTTTCGTCACTATGGCATCATGGTTATTATTATTAAATTCAATCTATTGGGCCATTGTTCAATGATTGTGAGCCGAGCTAGCTCGGACTTGGAGGATTCTCTCCTCCTCATTCGGGTCTTCGCACCGCTCACGGGTATAGATGTGCGCCCGTGGTTCCCGTCTTCCTTTTCTCATTTTCCCTAATAAAATCTGCCTGCTTTTGCCTGAATTACTCTACTTGTACTTATTTCTAACTAACTTGTGCCTATTTCTAACTATTATACTAACTACTTATTACTCCTATTACTAAATATACTCCTACATCTACCATAAATCTGGCTACGTCACCTAACAATACTTATGTACATATATATGTACATATAACTGGTGTTATTAGGTTATAAGCAAAACATATTACATATGTATGTATAGGCAAATCCGACCAAGATTAGGCAAATTATGGCGGTTTTTTCAGAACAAGTTAAAAAAACTCTTCCGTGGAAAAAACCCCAATGGAAAAAAAATTTCCTTACCTGAACACAAATTCACAATAAATTTCTGCTCAACTTCGGTCTTTATTTGCCTTTAAATGCATAACTCTGAATTATACAAGAGGTCTCTTCCAGTTTCTGTGACATCATTGCCAACATTTTATACAATTACATGTATATCTTAAATGAACATACATATGAATACGTGCATCTGTTCATATGTTATTGAAATCGTCTACTTTACTCTAACATTGAAATTTTTAGCAAAAGACACCGATCAGCTCAACTGCTACGCTCTTCATGTCCTTGAATTTAGTTACCGTGGAGTTTCTCTTTAACAAGCATCTCTATAACAAGATTTTCCCTATATCGGTCATACCCCACAGTATTCATGCATTATTTATAACCTTGTTCTATATAACAATATTTTTATAACGACATTCCTCTGTAACAATGTATTTTCCTCCGCCGATTACAATAGAATACACGTGTTAGAAGTTCCCTATGTAGCAACACTTATTTGAGTGGGCGTAATGATGAAAATAAACACCGCTTTGGAGCCATATCATCAAGTTCCAAATAGAATAATTAAAATGGGATTTTTATCCCTTAGTATCATTTGTCCCAAAATTCATTGTGTAACTACATTTCTCTATAACAACATTATTGGACATTCCCTTGAGTGCTTGTATAGAGATATTTCACTGTACCTCAACAAAACCAATGTTGGCCATGTTCCTTTGCGACTGGTCATAAGTAGAGTATCAGGAATAACTCCATACAAAAGAAAGCACAGGATATTGCTCCAGCAATGCCAGCAACGTAAAAAGGAAGGTAGATGTCGGAATTCTCAAATGACAAAGCAAAGATGGCCTTCTGCCTCATCGCCGGTGTTTGCCAACAGATATCCTGCGTTACTTTCTCCCAACGTTGCCACAAGGCCATTAAGCCTCCATCAATCAGGATTCGGAGCTTCCTCAAGAACGGCCGATTGTTCTTCATGGACAAATCGCTGGTAATCATAATGTACTCACACTCTTTCAAGTACCTGTCCGGTTCGTCATTGTGATGGAAAATCAGGGATCGTTTCCTCTCCATTTCCTCACGAACAATGTTCCAGTAGAAGTTGAAATCCTCTGGAAATGTAACCAAAGCCGTGCCTCTTCGGCTCAGCTCCTTGCGGATGACAGCTGTTATGTTGTGGTTGGAGATGTATCTCAAATTGGTCAAGAATTTCAATGATCTGTCTTCCGATTTTTGAAGGTGAAACTTCCCACTACCCTCAGCCCACGTTTTATTCTCCGTGCTCGGAATATTTTGAGAATCGTGTCGTTCTTCGATTCTCACTCTGAACCCCCGGATTTCCTCCGTACCATTGCTTTTGTAGATAGCTGCTTCCTCCTTGCAGAATCGAATGCATGTTCCATCCCGATTACTGTAGACACTCTTCCAATCTATTGTAAGCCAATTTTTGCGAAGATCCCTTCGAATTTGACGTCCCAAAGGGAAAAATAAGATGAAGTTCTCCAACTCCTTGATTTTTGACAGAGACATGGTCATGGGCAAATTGGCCGTGTAATCCGCTTTCATTATGCCCTTATAAGCATTGGAAATCACGATCCCGATGATGAGCCATGTTGTGACTACTCCCACCTTCCAGACGTGCTGTCCCCAACGACAGTCATTTTCCTTCGCCCGCAAAACGTCCACGGACATCCCCTTTTCCAGAAGGCTGCCCAAAAAAGAGAGAAGTCCAATGAGGAAATCTTTAACTCCGGGCTTCCAGGCTCTATTAACGACTATTGCATACGAGCATGCGCAGATCACAACGGCGCCAATCAGACAAAACCAGACGTCTTCGTGAAACGGTAGCAAATAGGTGGTAAAACTGCTCCCGGTTCGTCTGACGCCATGGCCCGTGATAAAGCGCAAAAGGCCATATTCATTAAGCTGGTAAAACCACAAGTACGTGAAGCCTGAGATGTCACGGAAGGGTGTAGAAATTTCAAGGATCTGGATCCTGTTTGAGCCAAAGTGCCAATTCCAGCTGTGATTGGTGCTCCAAAATGCCATAAAACGCTGGGCAGCCTCCCCACGTATATCCAGGTGACGCCCGTGTTTTCTTGGTAGGAATTTCATCTTTGCATACCATTCCAGATTTGGCGGCCAACTTTCTAAGACAAACTTTGGTGCCCATTTCATCCCTTTGAGGCATTTGGAGGTTGTAGAGCAGTCGAGGGGCACTATCAAATTGAAATACTCTTCCGGGGTAGTTGCCTGATTTTTACTACTGATTTTGGTCCATATGAACAAGCCAAGATGGTAGCGGATGCGGGATTCATCCATGTGACTATACAATATTTGGAACAAGTGAAATTTTTGTGTTGGGAAAAATAAAAGTAATTGCAGGAAACTGGATTCAAAGGCATAATTTCCAGTAAAATAGAAGATCGTCTGGGGAAGCACGATTACGGCCTTATTTATGTATATATCCGAGAAGATTTCCTTTGAAAGCCATTGTACATACCGGTCTTTGTTTGCTACCGTAGAGTGCAGGATGATCCCAATGCGACACCAATTAACCTGCGATCCTGTTTTACGAACAGTTCGTGGTTTCAGTATGTTAAACAATACAACATCTGCGTCAAAAATCTTTTCGCTAGTGACTTCTGGGATGTACCTGTCCAGACTGTATTGCTTTCTGGCATGGAAGTACCGGATTTCGTAAGGAAATTGCATTCCGCTGTAGTCTGAATGGTGCTGGATTACGACAAAATAAATCCGGCAGGCTTGATAGTGGTTGATCAAAGGGGACACGGGAATTATTAGCGGGGGATGTGACTGGACTTTTGTAGCAAGGCAGCAGCTGAGGCACGAAATTAGATGGAAGATGATCACTGAAAGATATCTTTTCATTTTTGCGCTGATATGTGTAAATTTTTTAACTCGGATGGACACAATTAGTGATATTTAGAAGTATTTTTCCGTCATCGACTGAAATTGCTTTCAACAAAACATTTGGAGTGTAATTTCTCCCGACTGCCAACTACTTAAGGAACCTGAAGTAGCTATATCCATATGTTCTTCAATAAAGTCAACATAGCGCTTTAAACGGCAATCGATCGTTGTGTAAATTTGAGGATGAAAATTTTGTATTTGTTTAATCAACAAACGCCTCCAAAGCCCGTGATGAGCATTTAAATATGTAGAGTTGTGAATTTTCTGGACAAATCAGCTCCTTTTCTACATCCGCTGCAATGTAGAAAAAAATTTCTATCATACTGAACAAGTAGCTATATGCTTCCAAATTTTTATAAAGTTTATTTATTCCGTCTCGTTTTGGCCTTAACCTTTTGTACAACTGCGTGCTTGTGAAAGTTTCCGTTATAGTCGGTTAATATTAAATTGCGAAATGAATGCAATTTGTCCTTCGAACTTCAACAAAAAAATGTAAGAAAGCAAAATGAAAGAGAAATGTCTTAAAGTTGTTCATGATCCTTCCAGCGAACGGAGAAGCCCGACCCAGTGACGTTTGCGTCGGACGTAAAGAGAACTAGGTAGGGAAATGGTGTGTAAGAGACCGTCTGGTACAATAGGCCTGCATAATTCCCGCTGATTCTGTAATCAGTATGGAGCACAAAACATTAAATTATCTCATATCTGCACTTATTATCAAGCCAAAATGGTTACATTTCAATTTAAATCCACAATTTGCTGAAACACATAAATGCATCAAAATCGTACATAAATGAGTACATGGTAGTTCCATGTTTAACTGATTGCTTATAAACCTGTAAATATTTAGCAACGGCAAAACAAAATGCTTGGTTTCAGAGCTTTTGAGGTATATGTTTGCGGGCTCACGCTGCAATTTCCTTAAAGGACGTCTTGGGCGTGTCGGAATATGTAAGTCCATAGAAATACGGATAGAGCTCGATGACGCGAATCACGTCTTTTCCTGGCTCCGTGTCAACATTGGCCAGCAAGACTTGCTTAAATTTGTATTCATCGGCAGGGGAGCGAATTTTTTGGGTCTGAATCACCATCGCAACCTCATCGTTATTGCCATAAAGCTCCCTCTCTGTAATGGCAGGGTACGACAACTCTCCTTGAGGCTTATTCACCACAAATATCTTGCTTCTCGAGTTGGCGAGACGTCCTTGTAATTTAATGCGAAATCCTTTCCCTCTCGGCCCTCCAGGGTGTGTTGAGAACGCAACAAAGATGACGCGACCAGTGACAGTGATGGAAGAATTATTTCTTGGCCTATTTTCAATATACGTGTTTTCATTTTTTCTGTGGGAAGTATACACATATAGGCACTTGTGACTTAACGTTGGCTGAAGATCACTGGACACATATAGATTGGGATGGCAGTGATTCATTTCAGATTGCCGCGAATGGACAAGTTCAAAATGTATAAATAAGGAATCATGGAAAGTTATATATAGGGAAAATCTTGTTTTAGAGACGCTTTTTAAAGAGACGCTACTGCTGTATTTTTAATTCTATTAAATTCCATTCAGTTTCTGGAAATATTGTTTGAATTAAATAAAAAATCTAATTGAAATATTTTTAGCTGAAAAATTAAGTTGTTCGATTTTTTAAGTAGAAATTGGGAACTAATCGTAAAAAACGAGAGAACACGCGTCGCAAAATTAACAGAAATACAAACAATAAAAATATTCCATGTCTGAATAGTATTTACTTTGTTGTAAGTCCGCAATCGTTTGCTGCTCCTTTTATATATCATTTAAAATGTGAAGAAAGTAAAAAACAATTGTATACAAAAAGTACGGTGGAGTCTCTTTATAACAACTTTTCTATACATAACATTATTTTTTCCGCCTTTCGTACATATAGGTAAGCTACATATTTTTTGTTCTATATGTGTAACAACCTTTCTCTGTAACAATATTTTTTGGCGTTCCCTTCAGAGTTGTTATATAGAGACTCTACTGTATTGCAAACAAGACAATTCATTTTTGCCTTTTTTGTAATAAATTGAGCCAAAACGTTTTTTAAAATTTAATTACAAAAATGCAAAGAAATCGCTTTCAATGCAAGGAAATTCAATGCCAGAGTGTCAATAGAAAGGTCACTTACATGTCATACTCCTGGAATAAGCCATCTGCACCCCAAGTGTAAATGAAATTCCCATCTCTGATGTCACCGTCAGCAAGAGGCACCGCGTAAGAAATGCCAATTTTTTCCTGAATATCAAGGGGTTGGAAGGTCCACACACAAAATTCGCTCTTTTCCAGTAATTCTTCAATTTTGTACTCAATATAGAATGGGCTCCGCATGGCGTATATCAACCCTCCACAATCTTAAAAGTCTCAAATTTTGTAGACAAAAATACTATTTTTTTGTCAAGAACAAATCCAATTTAAATCTTATCCGCTTTTATAATTACCTCGAAAATATTTGTCTTCAATGTCCATTGGATAAATTGCCCGCTCATTTTCCACATCAATATCCACCGCTGCAAATAAACTTTCAAAAATGAAATTATATAATTTTGCTATACTATTATAATTCAATAATATTTAGTCAGCGAATGATCTAAGTTGCAAACCCAGTGGTGCGGCTCGTTGTGCAAATGCACCTACCATTGCCAGTAACAGGAGAGCGGCAATCATTGTAAGCTGACAGAAATTTACTTTCACGATGGATAAATCGATGAGCGATGAGTTCGAAATGCCAAAAAATTCTTTCTCCATGCTCAAAGGCATTGCTTTCTTTTTATAGGAAATGGACATCCGGCATCTTTTTAATCCTGCAAATCCAGGTCTTGTTGTCCCTACAAAATTGTCAAGCTGACCTTCATGAGGGATAATAAATTTCCGCGTACCCGTACATGATTTCCCTTTTAGAATGCCGACAATATGTCCCGGAAATGTAATTACAAAATATTTATTTCACCTCATTTTGTTGGATTATAATATTACACAAGCAGGATATGCTCTGAAACTTGACTTCGAACATGGTGTTTCCATTTCATTTTGTAATGCTGCTAGCAACACAGTGGTGCAATTTCAACAAGTAAAATGATTATTGGTTTACAATCCACTGTCCAATTATTTGCATTGTAATATAAATAAGTACATACCTAGATTAAGCAGTAAAATCGGGGACTTGATGGCTAGACAAAAAATAAATATACACCTATGCACATAATTGCGCAAATACGCACATAATATGCTTGTGTAATGTATAACTATGTACATACGTACAGTGGAGTCTCTGTATACACTCAAGGAAATAGCTGAAAATGCTGTTTTAGAGAGAAATTATTATGTATACCTATGTAGAAAAATTGTAATGAGGAGTCTCTCCATAACAGCATCCCATATAACAGCATGTTCTCAATAACGTCATGAAATTTGTAGCACCTTGTGCATAGAATTCATAATAATTGTGTTCTTTATAACAGCATTACTTTTATAGCAGCAAAATTTTGGGTTCCCTTGGATGCTGTTATAGAGAGACTCCACTGTAATTGGGTGTGGTAATAAAACAAGGAAATGTATTTTTAGCACGTATTTATTAGATCCATGCAGATTAAACTACATGATTTTCCATTCAAATTTGCGGTGACGTTATGGCTGGAGACGTATCTCAAGGTCAGAAATTTTAGAAGTATGGCCTCTTATGACAAAGTATGTGGTAGCTCTTGGCATGTAGGCATGTCGGTAGATAGACAAACATTGGACCGTAAATGGAAGCCGAATAAATATAAAATATAAACTAATTCAATTAGTGCCAAATGTGTTGTCAATATTTTTAGTATCGTCCTTGTAACACTATCTACATAAGTACACAGTGTATGAGCGCTACTGTGTATGTTTTTGGAGGACAAATAAACAATTATGATTATAGTTTTTGAAACTGCCAATGCAAAACAGCCGTGGAATGCAATGACTATACAGTGGAGTCTCTCCATAACAGCACCCCTTATAACAGCATGTACGGAATAACGTCAGAAAATTTGCCGCACCTTGTACATGGAATACATATTAATTGTGTCCTCTATAACAGCATTCCTTTTATAACAGCAAAATTTTGGGTTCCCATGGATGCTTTTATAGTGAGACTCCACTGTATAATGTAAGAGCTCAATTGCATGGTCTCATCAGCATAATTACTAGTATAATCGTGTCAGCCGGATACGCGTGTGTTGATATAAACCGGATACAGGACCGTTGAAAATTTAAATAATTAATTTAATTAACATTTAAATTTGTAATTAAAATGTTAAAGTTTAAACTAATGCAAATGATAACGTTTACATTTGTGCTTGCAAAGCATGAACGCTTATATAGATATATAGGTATATACCTATGCATATGGAGATTTATAACAAATAGCTTGTTGGGCCATGTTTGATAGCAACTGCAAGGATTTTCTCGGCCACCAATACTACATGACCCGTAACGTTGAAGGCAGAAATATCTCGTCGCCTGTTTCACATACATATACAGTGGACTCTCGCTATAACAACCCTGAATGGAAGGGTAAAAATGGTTGTTTAATGGAAAAGTTGTTATATGGGACATTAAATATGTACACTACATATGCGAAGAGCTGAAAAATAAAGTTGTTCTAGAGTAAAAGTTGTTATGAGGAGAGTTGTTATGGAGAGGGTCCACTGTATTCGGTAAGGAATCGCATGAAATAATCCCCAGTGAGTGTAAATTTACAAAGGAATCAGCGCCAGGAATCAGAGAATTATTAATTCGTAATTTTGCTCTCACTGAAGACGATTACATGTATGCATTTTTACTGACAAAGTATATTTTTCAAATGATGAAATCCTCTGGGATTTAAGTAATGCAATTATATCAGCTGCTATATACAGAAAAATGACTTAAGAATGCATCTAATACTTACATTTCATACTCACGGAATCCGTCTGTACCCCAAGTGTATACAATAGTCCCATCCCGTTCATCACCGTCAGGTGTATCTGTGTAATTAACCGTGATGTTTTCCCCTTCAGTCAGAGGCTGGAAGGCCCACACACAAAATTCGCTTGAATTTAGCGTTACTCCGAACTCGTAGTAAATATAAAATGGGGTTCGCATGGCGTAAATTAGGCCTCCACACTCTTAAAAGTCAATTATAGTTTATAATATACAGATATGCAAATACGTATACATTATAAATTTAAAATCTGTGTCTTTTTGTTTAAAAACCAGTATATTTTCTTGTTCTTATACATATGTAGAAATTCAATAGAAATATTATGTTTTTATTACCTCTATTGATATTGTCTTCACCGTCATGCAAATTTATTGGTGGCGCATCTTCTTCCGTTCCTGCTGCAAGATACGGCCCAAAATGAAGGTGTGAATGTACATATACGTATGTATTTTTAATGTCATATGACGTCATTGTACGAATCATTCTATATTTACAGTGAGAAATCAATTTGGTAGCTCTGAATATTTAGTTGCAAACCTCCCAGCGTCGCTTCATGTCCAAATGCAACAGCAATGGCCAGTAAAATAAGAGAAGCAATCATTGTATGGTGGATGGAAATTTGCTTGTCAAAGATGGGACAGCCCAGTCTAGGATGGAGATGTAACAAATAATTTGTCTCACGAGGGATAGCTTTCAAAAAATTTACAGTTAGGAGACAGCACTTTATTTGCACCTTGACAGATATTTTTTCATTAAACCCGATTTGTATGGCTGCGGTATATGCACTGAATAAAAATACCTATATACAGGATGGCAAGAAACATTATATACCCCCCTAATCTTTATGAAGCGGGCCTGCTACAGTGTAGTACATGTAAGTTTGTCATGCATAATTTTATTGCGATTCTAGAGAAAAAAATTCATCTAGATAGGACTAAGATTAGCTAAGTTATGGCGGTTTTATCAAAAAAAGTTAAAAATTCCAAATTTTCGACAATATCGATTTTTTGTTTTTCCTTTCATGGACAAAAACTTCATGTTTGCACAACCGTGCAAAAGGAATAGAAGTGTTTTCTAAGCATAATTTTATTGTGGACCTGCGAAAAAAATCCCCATTCAGATCGAAGGAGAATTGACCAAGTTATGACAATTTTTCCGCGCCAAGTTCAAAAATGAGAATTTCTAATTAATTCAATGTTTGATTCTGCATCTAGAGGCCAAAATAAATTTAATGCAAATGTTGCTGGAGAAAAATTTAATGGTTAATTCGTTAAAAGCTTTTTTGAAGGGTTTTTGCTTTGAAAAAATCATTAAATTATGAATTTTGGTAAATGCTTCCAAAAGGTTCAAATAAGATACGTTTCCGCAGTATAGCGCACTCATAGGCAAAAAATTTAGATATTGTCTTCGTAGATCTCCATGAAATTATACATGGCAAACTTGCATTACACTGTAGCATGCCCGCTTCATAAAGATTAGGGGGTTATATAATGTTTCTTGCCGCCCTGTAGGTTGATTTTCGCAAAAATTTGATAATTTTAAACATAAAGGACACGTAAATGGGAAATTATAAATGAAATTTTACCTATAAAGACACCTCAAAACTTCCCTTTTTGCTGATTAAAAAATATTCGAAAAAGTTTAAAATTTAAGATTCCACACCTGAATTTGGGTACAAAGTTTAACAATTGACAGTCTTTGGTAGAGATGAACGAAAATGTGGAACTTGTCTGGGTAAATAAGTTTTTTCTTATTCAAAAACCACCATTTGGCCAGGATCACACTTGCGTAATTTTTGATGTACTATAATGTAGGGCGTCGAAAACTGGAATCTCTTCATTATTCTAATTTATTTTAGATTATCCCCATCAAGTCGTTCAGGACATTGAGATTGGGCGCTGCGTTTGATTATTTATGGGCTAAGTGTATAAATTATATCTTAAGTACAGAAGCCAACTGTACTTCCGACAGCCACTCTCATAAACGACCAATATCTTATCATCTTATAGATTCCGGAAACTCCATTTATGGCGATTTGTAGAGCAAAAGAGCGGCAGATTGTCCACGAAATACATTCAGTCTGCATCAAAGCGTCGATTTATTAGCAAATAATCTACAGATGGGGCTAAATAAGCGTGCCTTTAATGCATGTACCCACAAATGTAATTATAGGTTCAATATAGGCAGTTGATACATTTATTGTACTCAATTCAAAATTCCGAGATTCCGTCAGATTACACTATGTATACATATATACGTACTAGCATGCAAGTTTGATTATGTTATGTATGTATAGCTATACAAATGAGACAGCATAACACATTTAACTGCCGACAAAAGACATACTAAGGTATGATTTATGGGATGTAAACTAGTTTTCCTTTTAAATTTTGCCTCAGTCAATCGTAGATTTTTTTCAAATTACTGTAAACACCTATACATATAATATAGTATATTGACCCCATGCGCCAATTTCATTTTCCTTCTGGGTCCTGTAGGTCAGCCGTCTGTCCAAATGTTCCTTACCATTTGGAATTTTCAATAGTGGGCAGCTCGTTGGCTCTACAAGTATAAATAAAGGGAACGTTATTTGCCAGTTATCTCTGGTTAGGGTACGAAAGGAAATTTCTCCGTATTTGTCTCCATACTTGTTGTATTGCGTGTTGAAATTGGTCTTCTCCATGCCCAAAGCCCCAAACTCTTTGGGGTCTGGGAGCGCGATTTCCGTGGCGTCCTCCGGATCCTCCTCGCCGGGGCGCTTCCGGTACCACCAGTACTCGAAGACGAGCGTGAGGCAGGCCATGATAATGCCCACGAATATCACGATGAACACGCCACCTTACGGAAATTCATTATTATGTCCTTGCATTATTTTTTAAAAAATACCAAAACTTGTAGAAGATGGTCCACAAACCGATATTATGAATGCTGATCCCGTCAGACTGGCTATCCTCCCGCGGACATTTCCCGGCCTTTCGCTTGTTCTCGTTCCACCACATCTCCTTTAGCTGTTCCAACTGCCTTTGATTCAATAGCTTCAATATCCTATTGACACATAACCGGGATTACATCTTCTCATTAACGCAAGATCTTCGCTGCCAAGATAAATTTAGCAGCAACAGCATTTAAAAGTCCAAATTTAAACGAAGCAACATTTAAAAATCCAAGTTTAAATGAAGGAACAATTAAACGTCAAAATTTAAGAGAAACAACATTTAATAGCCAAAATTCTAAATAAATCGAAGTGAAAGCATTTGTGACGCGCATGCAAGAGGTAGAATTAATGCAAAAGCCATGTGGAAATGTTAGAAATCAAGAGCAAATTGCTGCCTTGATAGATCAGGAGGACGATGAGTCTTACGCATCGTTTAATTGATCTTTGAGAGGTGAGCCCTGCTGCACGGCCAATGCGTATGGCTTCCGGGAGAATTCTTCTCCAACCATTTTCAGCTCGCATCGAGTCAGTTCTTCGTAGCGAACGTCCGTTGCGTCCCCTGAAAGTTTGTAGAAACTCGTATTTCTCGAAAAAACATTTGTTTTACGCCAAGTTTGATACGCTTTGATTCAAAAATTTGCTGGAAGACTTGTAAAAAATTGTGAGCATGCACACGTACAAATAGAAATGTGGAAAACTGAATGCAAAATTTCGGGCTCATGTCTGGAGCTAACATGAGTGAAATTCTTGTGAAAAAATTTAAATTAGCGCGCCCACCGTATTCGTCGCTGGTGTAAAAACAGGCATTTTAAAGCATTAGGAACAAAATTTGTAAGAAAGAAGCATCCCAATAAAAATTTATTATAGAAGAAGCCTATTTGATATTTCTCCTATCGCCATGTATTGTAAGGCGGTTTTTTTGGAGGGACAAATGCATGCGTGGGAAGACGTTCTTACTGGTGAGAAAATGACTCTTTCAAGGGAGAGCCTTTCTGCACGGCAATGGCGTAGGGCTTGCGGGAGAACTCATCTCCCACCGCCTTGAATTCGCAACCAACCAGTTCCTCATATCTGATGTCGGTGGATTCGCCTTTAAATTGTCGATTTTTTTACCAAATTTATCAAATTCAAGAAAAATATGTTCATCAAAAAACAGTCCGAGCTTGCACAGATAGCGCGCATCATAAATAAATTATTATAATATTATTATATATTAAAATTATGGAGTATATATTAACAATTATGGATATATGCATCCGCTATTAGCGGGATTTCACCAATGAATTTGTATGTAAATAAATAAAAACATTACCGATAAAGGCGAACATATTCTCATTGTTCTTGTCGTCCACATTCCGGACACGCGTAATGGCCTCCTCGTAAGTCTCCGGAAAGACATTCTTCTCCATGGCGTCCCACATCTTGCTGTACTTGTCATCCACGGGATACTCCCAAGTGGAAATCTGGGATCTCTCATAGGGCGTGAGACTCTTGTTTAAGCTCATGTCCTTCCAGATGCTGGAAGAATATTTAAAAAATTAAATTACATTTTTGATGAATGAACTATTGAATAAAAACAAAAATTAGCAACTGGCGCTCAACATTATAGTAAAAAAATATGTACAGTTTCGAACAAATTTGGATTTAATTTAGTTTTGAAAAAAATTGGTCTTAATTTAGTCTTCAACAAATTTGCTTGGGAATTGCGGCTTACTTAAAGAACGTTTCCTCGATGCGCTTCATGCGGTCGAAGTAGATGTAGGCGGACTTGTTCCTTTGGGGAGCATATCGGACCTTGTATTGCTTCACGAGATCCTCCAGAGACTCCACTTGGGCGTCCAATCGGGATACGGTGAGGAAGGCCGCCAAGTTGGCCGTGTACGAGGCAATGATTATGAAGCCGAACATCCACCACGTGGCCGCCACGAACTTACCCGACAAATTTTTGGGGGCTTCACCACCGCCCTGTACAATTTTTTTTAACAGGGCATTATTACCTCCAGCTTTTCCCGTGAATGGACATCATACTGATTCTCTAAGCTGGTTTGCAGATTTTTGTTGAACATTAATTTCAACAATACTTCATACAAAAATTGATATAAAATTAATGCAAAAAATTATGGAAAATTTATACAAAAAATTATGGAAAATTTATACAAAAAATTATGGAAAATTTATACAAAAAATTATTGAAAATTTATACAAAAAATTATGGAAAATTTATACAAAAAATTTTGGAAAATTTATACAAAAATTCTGGGAAAATTCATACAAAAATTTATGGAAAATTTATACAAAAATTTAAGAAAAATGTATGCGCAAATTTAAGAACAATTTATGCAAACATTTAGGAAACACTTATGCGATTGGGAAAGTTTAGGCAAAAATTTAGGGAAAATTTAGGGAAAAAAGGTTTAGGAAAAATTTACGGGAAAAATAATATAGGAAAAATTCATGGAAAATTTAGTTAAAATTTATGCCTGTGGCGTGAGCGACGTCATGCAGAACCACAGACATTCCTTAAGGTTAAACTCCCGCTTCTCCTCGTCATCTTCATATTTATCCATGTTATTCTGGTAGCTGAACGGACTCCAGCGATCGAAGATCCACATCAAGAAGCTAAATGAGCAAAGCGTGCAAATGTTAAAGCAATCCTTTGTTAACCAGCTTCAACGTTTTCCCAGATATTAAAGATCCAAAAATTGTAGGAAAAATTTCAGGAAGTACCTGGTCAGGAAATAGGAGCCCAAAATACACATCCAGACGTCATTTTCCAGGACAGTGAGAAATTTGAAGAGGGACGTGGTGGATCTGGGCTTTCGCATCAGGATGGAATATCCCACCAGATCGTAATAGGGCACAGTGAAGTCCACCACGGTTTCTCTCTCCGCCATGACGGACATGGCACCCAGTGCTATATCAGCTCGCTAACAAAATTTGTCACTCGTTTGTTGAATATATTACTTACCAAATACAAAATTTTCCCAAGCCCAAATAGTTACAAGACTGCATATATTTATATTTTTTTAATATTTATCAGAAATACATATGCATTTGGAATTAGAATGGATTACCAACCCGACTACGCAGCTCTTCAACCATCCCGTCCCAGGTCTCATTCTTGGACATGTATCCATACTCGGATACATTTCGAATGGTGAAATTGAAGCGGAGATCATTTCGGATGTAGTCCAGCAGCTGCATACAGTAGCCCTCAAAGCAATGGTGGTACTTATCCGACTCATTCTTCACGCAGCCCTCCGTCCAGTAAATGAATGGTGGTTGCTGTAGGAAGTCAAATAAATTCTATATAAATTTCCCTTCACAATAATATCCGGGTAAACGGCACTACTTAACGAGATTGCGTGAAAACTTCAAAATATTTAGAAGCATTCTAAAATCATTGAAAATTTTAAACAAAGCCAGCAGAAATGCAGAAGCAAAAATGTTTTACTATATATGGCAGCGAAATTTGCAGCAATATACGTCCTTGCAATTTTTGTAAGAAATTATATTGGAAAGAAAGTAAATATAAATTTTGAAGTAAAACGCCAATGCACCAATGCAGGCAATTCCTTGAAAAGAATATACATATTAAACTTTAGAATATATTTTTTTACATAAATAGATCCACTTTGAAGGCTAACCTTAATGTTACACCAGAATCTAAATTTTGTTTTAAAATTATTTAAAAAAGGTAGGAAAATTTCAAAGACAAAATTTTGTTACAATTTTTGACGACAACATATTTTGCAATAAATATAAATGCTGTTGAAATTAAAACTTTGCAGACAAATTTCAATCTTGCCGACAAACAAATTTTTCTTAGCAGTTTAAATTTTCTGCGCAAATGCACATTTTTCACGTAAGTATTCGCGTAAATGTTCCCGATAAATATGCATGTTGCAGACAATTGTGAATTTTTATGGCAACGATAAATTTTGCAGTCAAATTTAAAATTTGTATAAAAAATTTGCAATATAATAAAAAGTCAAATAAATCATTTGCATAAATGCTTTGATGTCTAATAAAAAATTGCATAAGCCCGTTGCAGTCTAATAAGAAATTTGCAGTCTACTATAATATTAGCAATCAAAAACAAAATGCACAGCCAAATATAAAATTTGCAGGCAAGTATAAATTCTGCAGTCAATATATAGGTATTTCAGACAATTATAGTTTTTCGCCATTGGAAAAGCAAAAACGAAGAGGGCAAACAACTGTTAAAAATAAAAATATTTCGGCTAAATAAAAACATTTATCTAAACTTGAACGGTAAAATTTTGATCCTTAAATCTCGAATAAAACCCTTCGAGACCTTAAATCATTAAATTTCGAAGAAACTGCAAGACCTTGAGGTATAAGAGTATTTGAAGTTCTAAAAATATTATACAGAAGCTAAGCCAATATGAAACCAATGACTGTTTTAAGAATTTGTACTTAATCCAGTGTGTACAGATAAATATCAATGTCAACCACTAAACAATTACCACGACTGTGACAATCCGGAACACGGTCAGGGCCAAATGTTCCGCCAAGTTATTTTCCTCCGGCTGGTACACAATCGCCTTTTGCTCCCTCGGCTGCGGATTCGCTTCCTCCACACCCATCCACACCCCGTGTACAACTGTTTTAACAGGGTCTTTGGTATTGTTCCTGAAATGAAGCCTATTGATGGTCATGTTGAACACGGGGACATTCCTCCCGTTATGGCGTACCGTCTCGCTCAGATTCCAGGGCAGCATATTATGTCGGGCGATTCTGGTGAGCGGCGGATAGAGTTGTATATCCCAAAAACCCACCTTGGACGCGGTATCATTATTGAAGTTTCCACAATGGAACCTCGGATCGTCATTGATAAGGTCCACCTTGTCTTTCAATAAGTCCCTGGTTTCAACGCAAATAAAATAGTATACGACTTTTAAATTCGCCATTCTAGATGATCATAGAATGTCGTAATCTCCGCTGAGGATGGCAACGATTTGATCCTGAATAAGAGTTGTCGATTCGATTCGACTCAAACGCTTAAAAATTCGATTTGAAACCGTGAATCTAAATCCAATAATTCGATTCAAGACGTAAATCGGATCATAAAATTCTACTGAAATTCGATTCATTCTTTAATACAAAATTTTTGGATATTCTTTCAAAGCATAGCAATTACCATCCAATTATTTTAGCGACCTTATCGTATGCCTAAAATTTGGAAAACGTGAAGCAAATGTGGCACTAAAATATTTTTTGAGTCCTTATTAGATTCAACACCCAACAAATGGAATCATTTGCATCACGAATCGAATCTCGAATTCCGAATTTAGATCCGATTCGGGCTTTGAAACGAATCAAACTAAAAATGCGAATAAAATCGGATCGTTGCCGTCCCTTATCTCCGCGTTTCGGTTCAACTAAAATTCATTTAATGAATACACGAAAATATAGGAAAGCCTTACCCCACGGCGTAGATGGCGTTAATGGTCAGGTCCAAGTAGAACAAGTTCGTCAGATGATCCGTTTTAACGTCGCGTTCATTCGCGAAATATTTCCGACGCTCCTTTCCGGCCCCTTCATCGAATATCGGACTCAAGTGAACCAAATTGAGGTCGACTTTGCATTGGGTGCAATGTGGCATTCCGCTTTGCTGTACGTCCAGCAACTTATTAGCGCCAGGTAAATATGAGTACAAATTTTCCTATATCAATCTCACCAATGACATGGAGTACCAGGCGTACTCATCGCTGTACCAGGGCCCATCGGGTGCGTCGGGGATGGAGGTGGCGATGAGGAAATCGGAGATGATATCCGGTTCGGCTGCTATGAAGAAATTCACGATGTCCACGTGCACCATCCGATCCGTTTGGTTCAGATAGTCCGACGGCGGCTTGCTCTTCAGCTTGGTCAGGAGATGGCGGGTGGGCATGTTCTGGAGCAGCGACTTGTACTTATGGTACATTTCTGCGGAATTTAAATAGAAATACTCTTTTTAATTCTAAATGTACCAAAAATATTAATATTACTCTGCAATTGCATTGTAGACGAAACGTTAAATTTTTGAAATAGCACATACAGTGGAGTCTCTGTGTAAATAGACTCTTTGTAACAAAATTTTTCTAATAACAGGATGTGTCATACCGCCGTAGCATTTATACAGTATGAACTTGTTCTATATAACAATATTTCTATAACAACATTTCCCTGTAACAATATATTTTTCCCCGCCCTTCACAAAAGAATTTATGTGCTAGAAGTACCTTATAACAGGCGTCGTTTTTTGAGCGGGCAAAATGGTGAAGCTAAGCACCGCGCTAAAGCGAAATCGTCAAGTTTCAAATAGAATTCTGTAATTTGCATTAAAAACGGGCAAATGCCTATTTAAAATGGGATTTTTGTACCTTATTGTCATTCTGCCCCAAAATCATTTGCGTTTTGTGTAACAAAATGTCTCTGTACAGTCGACTCTCTTTATAACGTCTCCATACAGCGATTTTCGCACTATAACGGTTTGCACAGACGCACCCGAGAGATTTACTATGATAAACTCACTCTCTATAACGGTTTTCTCAATTACAGTTTGTTCTCCATAACGGGGCCGTTTTTAATCCCGCACCATTCAGTCTCTCTCGCTATAACGGTTTAAGGCCACGCTTCCGCATACTTCTCTCTCTACAACGGTCTTTGCACTAGCTTTGAACCCCCCGCCGTTTATCCTGCATCTATATAACGGTCTTACGGCACGCCTTCGCATATTTCTCTCCATACACCGGTTTTTTTTAATTTTGAATCTCCCGTCAGTACATAAATGTTTTTTTTTTCTGTAGCGATTTTTTATGATTCCTTATGCCGGTTAATCGCTATAACGGATAAATGTAGGTGCGTTTCGCTAAATCATTATAGACAGAATCGACTGTAACAACATTGTTCGTCCCTCCCAGGAATGCTGTGATAGAGACTCCATTGTACAATTTTATGATTATGTCCATATATATGTTCCATAAATTTGGAATTGCGTATAAGAGAAATTTCTAGAAAAACAGAAAACTCCACCATATTCAGATTCGTCGAAGAACACCACGGCGCTCGTCATATTCTGGATGTCCACAATGGATCGCACGGCTTGGACCAGAACATCTGCGGGCGGCGAAATTTGGATAAGGTAGTTTGCTTCGTAGGAGTTTAGGTTTCTCCATTCTCTGCATATAATTGCGTACATATCCATTATATCAAATTTGCTTAATAAGTGGCGAATTGTATATTGTGCTAGGTTGCCATTAATACTTTATTACCGAATATCATCATCCTGCCCGTACGTCCCGGCAATGGTGGGAATGCGAATAGCCTTGGAAATGACCTTCACAGCCTCCGAGTGCATCCCTTGGGTCGTGAAATCCAATGCAAAGTGAAAGCGCTCGTCCGCTTTTGCCTTTTCCTTATCAATTATGTCGCACACTGTGGATTATATCACATATGTTCGTATGTATTAGCATTGACAAATTTTTTAACGTCCGTCGCATCCTTAAGCATTCCCCACAAAATTTCGATGTCCATTGATGCGCATAAAATTAAGCTAGACACAAGCTATATATGCAAAATTAAATGAAAACGCTGACCTCGATTTATCAATGGCTGTGTGTCATTGTCTTCACTCAACCGCTCGATTTCCACAAATTTGACGTGACCGACCGTGATGCCTTCCATTTGGTCTGGTTTCTGGCCATTGATCCATTCCACGGACTTGTTGAAAAGCTCTATCTGCTTGTCGTTCTCATAGAATACCACTGCAATAAATGTAAAAGGGAAAACAATTTACCTTCATTTTCTTGCGTTTGTAATGCTGATTTTAATTGAAAAGCTCATTTACAGAGGTTGACTGTGGCGCTCTTGAGGCGCGGCTTTGGTGTCGTCGTCGTAGTCGTTGTAGTTGTTGTCGTGGTCGTCGTAGGAAGTGTCGTGGTCGTCGTTGGAAGTGTCGTGGTGGTCGTAGGAAGCGTCGTGGTCGTAGAATCAGAAGCTTGGGAATTCTCGGTCGCTTCAGGAGTGACCACAGACATGTCCGTGGAGCTATCTGACTTGCCTGGGGAAATGCTTATGGCAATGAGAATTACGATGGACAACCTGGACGCCATTTTGGCTCCGCCTTGCAATGATAATCACCCTCTATGGCTGTGATTGAGCTTTAACCCAAATTTATTTCTATGCAAATTTGCTATATTGATAATTCCAAATTTCGCTGCAAATTTTGGAAATTTCTAATTTTGAATTTTGGTAAAACTTGTATGGCAGAATAATTTTAGGCTGAGGTGCTTTATACGCACCGATAGTCTCGAACGTTTTGCATTTATCTTCCGTCTGGCTCTAGCATAAAACTAGTTATGCTAATGCTGACAAAAGAATGGAAATATTTTCCTGGGTTTCGCCAGAAAAATCGATGTTGATGAAGCTCTTCAGCGTCTACCTACGTGTTGTACTTTGCTGACGTGTTTCCTTCTTCGAGTGCCGTCCAACTTACGAGAACTTGCCACGTCGGCAAAAAATGTATTGAGTGCTAGTCAAGTGCCCTTTGGCCCGGGGATTTTCTTGTGACTTGGTGTCACCCTGGAGAAATTTTTGTGTGTATAAATTTATTTTTCAGGGGAAAGAATTGAAGTATGCAGGAGTTGTTTATTATGGATATAAGGTTTAATAGATATAAACTGGATGAAGTTCGGAAATTTCTCAAACACTTTACAGTGGACTCTTGCTATAACAACCCTGAAGGGAAGGACAAAAATGGTTGTTATATGGAAAAGTTGTTATATGGAACATTTAATATGTACACTACATATACGAAGGGCTGAAAAATAAAATTGTTAAAGAGAAAAAGTTTTTATAAGGAGAGTTGTTATAGAGAGAGTCCACTGTACTATCACTTGCTAGGAACGTTTTATACAAATTCCGAATCTGTATGTTAATAAATGTTTGCCAACGTATTCCAAAATTTTGCATTGAATAGGTCAATGGTTTTTTGAAAGCTAAATCATGTCATTATACAATTTTTGGCTTGAATAAAACTTTATCATTTGTTTTTTAGTTTCAACTTCCATTATATTTGAGTATAATTTGAGTTATTAATTATTAGTTTTTGATGGGGATAAATCAAAACTTGACTATTTGTATTTATACATAATTTTCCAGCATTAGTAAAAAAAAAATTGGCTTGCACCGTTAGCTTCTTCAACTGAACCCAGTTTGTGTCTACAATCTTATTATTCAAGCGTTAGGCCAATAGTTTTATGGGTGTACAAATGATTGTGCAAAAATTGTTCCCATTCCAATGTTATTGCCCACGGCTGAAGGTGGTTGCAATGGACACCAACTCAAGTGCCCCGAGTATACTCGGGGAAATATTTTCCAAAAGGTCCCTGCAAAATATCAATAAATCCATAGCGAGACAATCGATTATAACCTTGAAATATCAAATTATGTGATAGGTTTGCGTTTAAATTTAATTTCCTCTCTTTGTTAAAATTTATTAAATTTGTTTCATTAATTATTCCAGCGTTTGCCGGGCTGAGTGAAACATAAGTTTCAAAATGAGCAATAAATATATATTTTTTAAAAGAAAGTTTGTATAATTGAGTTGGCATTTTCATATTAACTAATACAAAATTTTATCCATTTGTAGGGACACAAAGTGGAGGGGCCTGGTATTGTAGAGAATTTTGTGCGTACAAATTTTGTAGTTATGAAAGACAATATTCATTCATTTGGTTCATGAAATGTTGTAAAAATGCATATACTTGATATGTCAAGTCCTTAAGCGCAGTCGTTTTAGGTGGAGGAGAAAGAGGGCGGCAAGACAAAAATGGTCAAAATGAAGGGCAACGGAGGGCAAGCGCGATCGCAATACGACAGGGACAGCAATGTTGAAAAAAATGTGCAAGTCTTGCCATTTTTGAGCGTGAATGAGTGTGTGAAGGATAATAAAATACAGGTATTATATAAAGATGCTTAAAATTGGGTATTCAGCGGAGTCTTTATGAAACAACTCTGGAGGCAAGGGCGAAAAATATTGTTACTGGGAAATGTTGTTATATAGAACATTGAATATGTACCTTACATGCACGAGGGACTGGAAAAATAAAGTTATTACAAAGAAATGATGTTATAAAGAGACTTGTTATAGAGAGACTCCACTGTATTAGCTTTGTACTTGATCATTATTGATAGAATGATAGATTTTGATCGGATTCCCCAAAACTTTTTAGAACAGCTTAAAATGGATGCTTCCAAGTCAACCGGAACGCAACTCGTTGTGCGCTTCGGAAATTCCCAAACGACATCCCAGCCTATGTCATTACGCAAATGTATTAGGAAAATGATTTTACGGCGGAGAAGCATACACGAATACAGTCAATTCTCTCTATAACGGACGTCCTTATAACGGTTTGCCCACTATAACGGTGTTTACAAACCCGCCCGAGACCATTTCAATGCTAAAAACTTCCTTTATAACGGTTAGTTTATAACGGCTTTTTCATTATAACGGGGAAGCTCTGAATCCCCGACCAATAAATGTCTTTTGCTGTAACGGTTTTAGGCTACGCCCACACACGCTATACGGGTTTTTTAAAATTTATCATTACCCCGCCGTAAATTCCTCTTTTCTATACCGGTTTTTCTGTAATTTCGAATCTCCCGCCATTAAAATAATTTTATAACGGTTTTCCTTATACCAGTTATTCGTTACAACGGTTTTTCTGGCTGCTTTTTGCTAAACCGTTATAGAGAGATTTGACTGTAATGAAAAACAATTTACCGGTTCTACATGTAGGAACGCCGTTCAGCTGAAATTATGACCACTGGTGAACAAAAAGTTTTTTTAACTGGATGTGTGTGAAGTTTTTTTTTTGTTTCAGGTTTTCTCTCTTCTCTCCTTCCTTTCCTGCCGTGGCTTGGGTTTTACCCAATCCAAGCCCTAAGTAGGGTAATGTAGCGACAGGCTATTTCCTGCCGCTCTCTTCCGTCCCGTCCAATGATTTGGGGTTTTTTCGATGCCTCGTGAAAAGGCATGGTTCATCTCCTGTGTGCTTCGTCTCTCTCATTGGCTCTCCTCATCGACTTCATTCTCCGTTCCTCCGCCGGATGAATCACATGTCCTTTTGTTTTCCCCCATTTTCCATCTTCGTTTTCCTCTTTTCCCCCATTTTATTTTTATTTAATTTAATTTTGGGCTTCGTACCGTGAACTCAATTGTGCAATTATAAGTTTAATTTAATTGGGCTTCGTGCTGTGTATAATTTGGTACGTAATGGCATTTACTAAATAAATAATTATTCCCTTTTCCCCCAATTCTTCGTGTGTTCTACTTTTTTTTATTTTGTCCACTCTGTTCCCGAGTCCATAATGTTAAGCTTCGCTATAATACTGATTAAATCAGTCTGAATTTGAAACTGAGCGCCATCAAGGTTAATTACCAGTCATGTTCCATTATTTATTGCTTCCGCAGCCAGCTAGCTTACTTATTTTTCATACATTTTCAGTTACACCATTATTTCCGTGTGCATTTTATGGTCAGAACATCGTCAATGGTAAATTGTAATTTTGCTCGAATCTGGTTTGAAGTAAACACCAATGCCATTAACGTTGGTACGCATTGGGTTGGGTTCTGGCTGCTATTCTTACGCAGAATGGGATCCATTATTTACGGAATTATATGTCCGATAGCCGACAATTGTTCCGTAATAGCTCCAGAATAGCTTACTGCATAAAGCAAGAGTAAAGGCAAAAGTAAAGACAACAGCCGAGTATAAACAAAAGGAACAATTATTTATTCACCTGCACTTTAATTCACATGTGCAAAACAGAGAGATACAGTCGACTCTCGCTATAACAGCACCCTATAAAGCATCAAATCTCGCTTGTTATAGCGAAAAACTGTTATGGAGAACAGACA
>JAQGBT010001533.1:0-31048 GCA_034698585.1 Disparrhopalites patrizii | reverse complement strand
TATTCGCGGACATGACCTAACGCAAGCGACTCGAATCTGACCAAATCTAATACCCTCGGGCAAAACTGATATCAAGATAAATATTACTACTCTTTGGTCATTTGGGACCCGAAAAAAGCGAATGTGCTAAAGTTACAAAATTTTCTAAGGAAATACTTTAAAAACTTATTTTAAGCGTAATCCTAAAAATAGCAATTTTCAGGAGAATTACTGGACAAATTTTGCAGGAGATTGCTAAAAGACAAATTTTTCAGAGTATGTATGAAGTTTATTTCTCGAATTTTAATCGCTGAGTTATATAAATATTATTCCTGAGGCTCCTTGTCCGCTGGGCCCACAAAATTTGCAACCTTGCAAAATGGTACCCATTACTCACAGTTTTTTCTTTAAAAATACACATTTAGCAGTACATTTTTAGCATGCTCCATTGTATCTCACCCTTAAGGTGTAATCTTCCTTACGATCAGTGAGGTCCGTGATTTCCATGATGTCCGTGAGTAGAATGTGGTGTCCGTGGTGAACGTGACTGTATGGCACTGAGACGGTAAGATTAAGTTTGGCAAGAACGTTGTATGTATTTCACAAAGACAGTGGACACACGATCAGCTATTTGTTTTATCCTGAACCAAATTTATTGATTATCTTTATTGAGTTAGCTTGAAATTTATATAGGAGATCGTACTCTACACAGCTAAGGAAATTCTTGGCGGAGAAGAACAAACTGTTGATAAAAAGGGTTATTTTATCCCTTTGAAAAGCACGTTAAATTGGATGCTGCAAAATGACATTTACAGAGAACATTGTCAAAAAAGAACAACAACCGACGCAGAGCTCTCGTCAGGAGAATACTATACAGGCCATGAAGATGAGTTCCCTGTTATAAACCTGTGTGCATCCTTTGACGACTTTGAGAACTGTAACAATAGAGGTACGATATACAGTGGAGTCTCTATATAACAACATCTGAAGGGAAGGGTAAAAAATATTGTCACAGGGAAAAGTTGTTATTAGAACATCAAATATGCAGCTTACACGTACGAAGGGTGGAAAACATCATGTTCTTACAAAGAAATGTTGTTATAAAGAGTCTTGTTATATCGAGAATCCACTGTATGCAAGATCTTAAAACCAGGATTACAAATTTTGTAAACTTTGTGAGCCAGAGATTTTTCCTTGTTTTCACGAAAGTACATGAAAAAATTCGGCAAAAGTTGTTGATTAAAAGCAAATACCAGCTGTTATTTCTCCAAAAGTAGTTGCTTTGATCGCCCTGAAAATTTCTCCCCAGTTATGTCCCTGCAAAATTCCCCTTAGCGATTACTCTTCAAAATTTTGCCTCCATGCACGGGGAAGTAACTTACGATTCACAGCCCCTGTATGTAATTATGTGTTTTCTCCATTGTGGAAAATGGACATCATCAGGGCTTAAACCATAAACAAAAAAGGGGGGCCTGATAATTTTTCGTAAACATTTTCGTAATAATTAAATAAAGGATAATGTAATTAAATGGACCCATTGTTTCATTAACTAAATTTTGCTCAAAAAAGCAGGGAGTCTTTTAAAAAACGTAGTGGGGCTCAGCTCCCTCGGGCTATGCCCCCCGTAGTTTAAGCCCTGGACATAATGCTTGTCCAATAACAGTAAGAATATTGGTCTTGATATCACTTTTGCCCGAGGGTATTAGATTTGGTCAGATTTGAGGCGCTAGGTCGTGTCCTCCGATAGCCTATGGTGTACCTAAATGTGGTCACTCAATATTTGCTTCCAATTAAGGGGCGATTGAATATCAAAACTTGCCATTTTACCTAGAAGTGCCCCCAATAATTCCTGAACTAGTGAATTTTATTTTTAAAGCATTCTCCGTTTAATTATGGCAATGCCGCATTTTGATTTTTCCGTTTGGGTAAAGTGGATCAAGAGGCCATTACAAGAGGGATCAAGTGGATGATTACAGCGCCAAGATGCACTCGCTGGCGCAAGGAAATTTCCAGTCAAATTCCTTATTGCGCTGGCTCGCACGCTTCCATGTGGGAAAGCGTATGATTGTACAACCAGGCAAATTTCTACGTACGCGCTGGACCTTACATTTTGGCGATGTAATTTCGCCTAGATCGGCTTTACCGAAACGGAAAAATCAAAATGCGCCGTTGCCATAATTTAACAGAATGCCCTAAAAATAAAATTAAATGCCTACGTTCGCTAGTTTAGGAATTATAGGGGGCACTTCTAGGTAAAATGGCAAATTTTGAAATTCAATCGCCCCTACACCGGAAGCAAATGTAAAGTGACCACATGTAGGGACAACACCGGCTCTCCGGGGACATGACCTAACGCCCGTGACTAGAATCAGACGAAATATAATATCCTCGGGCAAAACTGGATATATCAATCTAAATACTGCTACAGTGCTATTAGTAGATTGACCTATGATCAGATTCTAATTCGGATGCAACTTTCCATACCCTTGCTGGGTGATTGCAAAAAAAAGTTCGAAATTTTTGGACTTAGACTGGTATGTCTCTGGAACCTTCATGTATGCATGTATGTATGTATACATGTATGTATTCATGTATGCTGTGCATATATACAAACGGAAAATTGTAATACAACTATAAATCTATAGTCGAAATGAAAAATGGTAGATTTAACCTGAGCTTCCGTAGGAAAATTAAAGGTGATTTTTTGGCTGCCTCAGTATTGTACTACTATAAGAGAGGCAGTTATAAGAAAGGCGACTGCATGTACAGTTTACTTGCACTTTAACAGCCGTCTATACAAAAAAAATCTTACTATAACAGCATGCTGGAATCCTCCCGTTAGATTTATAATGTAAACAATCTTTCTATAACAGCCCTTGTTATAACAGCCGGATTTTTCGTTCCCTATAGGCCACATTTCGCTCACTATATACAACAGCATTCAGGCTTCAGCCACCATGAATTACCCCTTTAACATTATATATGACACGAATTTCTTCTGGTTGGTGATTTCAGGCAATTTTGATTTCTATTTTGCTGTAAATTTTTGTTCAAGAATTTCTAAACCCTACAGCGGTTTCCTTTTTCCCCCGTCATATTCCGTGCAAAATTTCCACCTTTGTATTCTTATTTTTAAGTCTGAGGCAATCCCGCAGGCCCGAAAACTTTACAATCCTGTAAATTTTTCTTTAAAATTGCATGACTAAATTTCCATGCACATAACCACGGTCTTACGCTCAAATTGCAGGAATGAATATTGGAAAGCAGAAGTTATTCATAGGACTAGTTGAAGTTTTAAACATACCGCCAAGTTTACGGTCTAAATTGCCAGCGAAACATCTGCTATGCATGGCTAATACAACGTATATGAAACATGAAAATTCCCTAGGACAATTATTGGCGAATTTTAATGACACGTTAGCAGAAGGTAATCGTGGAATATCTCTTGGCCCCGACAGCATGATGTATAAATTGAGACTTGTCCTAGTTACAGGTTCGTTCATTACAAAATGCATTTAGTTTTTTTTGTGACTCGAGATTTAGTATGAGGCTCTATTTTTAAATTCTAAAGGCGATACGCCTGCACAAAATTTTCTTTGGGGCTTCAAAATCACGGTCGGCTCAACGTGGAGATTTTGCCGCACATGTGATCTAACAAGAGTGCACAGAAAGGAAAACTTTGATGGCCGGCAGTTTCCGCTACGCACTATGCAGGAGCACGAGGAACGCTTGCAACTAATTGAAAATGCAAGAAGTTTACAAGATAAAAACGAATTATCTATTCAATTTGGCATTAGAATTCGATCACCATTGATTCGCGTACCGGGAATTCAGTTAGACGCGGCAACTCATGATCCGATGCACGTGATATTAGAAAGTATACAAAGTTTAAATTTGAATTATTTTAACATTTAAAATTAAAATTAAAGTTTAAAATTAAATTACGGTAAAATTTTAGTCTTCGGTATCTTCAGGGTGCCAATAAACGCTAGATAAACAGTTTACCACTATAAAGCGGAACCTCTGCAGAGTGGTATAAAAGAATGTAGCATTTCATTTCAGATATTAGTATACCTGCGCCGTCTACGGCCGGCAAAAAATCTATGCAATGGAATTGGCGTTACAGCGTTTTTTTAGGCGTTAATTTACAGTCGAACCTCCTTATAACATGCTCACTGTTAACGGTGTTCTCTCTGTAACGGTGTAAGAAAATGATTCCCTCAAAAACTTTCTCCAATTATTAACATTGAAATTTCTGTCCTCTATAACGGTTTTTCGTTAGAACGGGGAGCTGATTTAAGGGGAACCCTTAAAGAAAACGTCGAGTGTACTATCCTTATTACGACGAACTGGGACGCTGCGTCTAAAATGTTTTCGCAAGATGCGAAATTACGAAATATGCTGCCAACTAGTATGCCCGCGCCACCTAATGTGCTGGAATAGATTGCTGTTTCTGCATCCTTCTTAGACTCTTATGCAAGAGTTTTTTTTAATCTTATGGTGCTTTTATAAGGACAATTCTGTGTAATGTGTTCCAAAAGTGCATGACAATACAGCAGGGTTGTAAAATGTGCTGGGTCCAGAGTTATGTCTCTGTTCCCCGGATTTCTGGATTCAGAGAATTTTTTGATTTTGTGTCGAACAAATTTTGTGGCGTAAATGGTTGGGCAATAAAATCGGTACATATAGGTACTCTGAAAAATTTGTTGTTGCCAAGTTGCCAGTTATCCTTCAGTGGTCTTGTACTTCTCTTGAACATTTCTATTTTTACTAATATCCTTAAAAAAAAACCCTAAGACATTCCCTTATATTGCACTTTAAGCATATTTGCTGTTTTCGGATCCCAAATGAGGAAATGAGTAAATGAGTAAAATGAGCAAATCGTCGTGTAAGTATCAAACCTGATTAAATCCTATGTAATCCTTATGTACGATAGTCAGCTTCGACACTTAAACGACGAAATGTGTTTTCATCAGGCCACCAGTTCCTTGGGCCCACAAATTTTGCAGGCCTGCAGTTCCGTACCCACAACCCACACTTTTTGAAAAATAAGATTTAATTTTTTTTAAATTCAGCGTTGTGGGTCTAGATACACCAAATCCTTACATATTTATTTGTTAGTAAACGCATGCTGTATAAAAAAAAAATCAGTTTAGAACGCTGTACATATTGAGTATGTTACTTTGAACTTCACATTTTGCCATCAATTGGGTGAGCGAATGTGTGCTTCAAAGGTTTACTCAGAACCGGTTTATCCAGCGATGAAGCCATGTTCGTTACGGTATACCTAGGGCAACGGAGCTTGAGTACGACCTCCTTTGCAAATTTGTATTTCTCCCCATTTTACCCCGTGTGTATTACTATGCATGCAACGCACATCCAGCTCCTGCTTACTTTGTCTTTTTATTTCCTCTCTTTTTTGTCTCTATATTCCTCCTTTTGTCTCTTTATTTCCTCTTTCTTTTTTGACTCTTTGTTCCTCCTTCTGTCTCTTTATTTCTTCTCTCTTTTTTGTCTCTACGTTCCTCCTTTGTCTCTTTATTTTCTGTCTTTCTTGTCTCTTTCCTCATGTCTCTATTTTATCTTTTGCTGTCTCATGTGTATATGCTTTTCCCCTCTGAATTTGTTATTTTAGCAATGAGTTTCTCTTTTCCTCTCTCCATTTTTCTGTTTTCCCTGTTAAATTTGTCTGTCTTTTAAGTCGCTATTTTCGGTTTGTTTTATTTAATTCTCATTTCTTTATTTCAGCTCTCTTTCTTTCTGTACCATTTTCATATCCTCTTATTTTTGTCTATCACTTTTTTACCACTTTCTCTATTTTTCTCTCTTATTTTTGTCTATTTCTTCCTCCGGCATTTTTCCGTCTCGTTTGTACTATCATTTTTGCCATTTCCTAATGGTCTCATCGTTGTTTCCTTCGTTCCGTATAATTTTTGGCAAGGAACAATGACGGAGGAAATACGAGACAATTAATAGAGGAAGAAAGAGAAAAAAATAGAGAGATAAAGATAGAGACAAATATATACGAGAAAAAAAAACGAAAATGAGAGGTAAAGAAAGAGGCAAAAATTGAAGAGCAAGAAGGAGACAAAAGTGTGAAGAAGATAAAGAAAGAGACGAAAGTGAGATGAAGATAAAGTAATAGACAAATTTGAGAGACTAGGAAAGAACCAAAAATGAGAGATGAGGAAAGGGGCAAAAAAGAGAGGACATAAAGAGACAAAAATATGCGCAGAGTTGGATGTGCGTTGCACTCTAATAATAGACGGCTCCATGAAACATTATATACCCCCCTAGCGCTATGACGCAGGCATGCTACAGAGGAGTACATTTCTAGAGCAAACTTATACATATTGTGGTTCTAGAAAAAACATTTCATCATGATCAGTCAAGTGCAGCTATGGGGGTTTTTTCAAAAAAAGTTTAAATTACCAAATTTTCTTTGAAATTGATTTTTTGATTTTGATTTCTGGTACGACAAAGACTTTATTGTTCCCACATCCATTTTCGTGCGCCAAGTTCAAACATGAGAACTTGCTAAAATTAATAATTTTATAAACCATAAGAAATAGCAATCAAAAGATATACAGCGGAGTCTCTATATAACAAGTCTCTTTATAACAACTTTTCTATATAACAACATTCTTTTTTCCGCCCTTCGTACATATAAACTACATATTTTATGTTCTATACAGTTGACTCTCTCTATAATAGCACCCTATAAAGCAGCAAATTTTGCCCGTTATAGAGAAGAACCGTTACAGAGAACATGAATTTCTATGCTAACAATTGGAGAAAGTTTTATGTTAAATCCCATTTAAAAATCTTGGCGTTGCACGAGGCTCGATCTTTAAAGCGACATCAGAGGTCAACAACGCAAAATTCGCTCGAACTTCTTTCCCCACGATGTACCCTCGCAAGTAACGACTCATTAATGGTACAATCTTCTGGTACTAGCCAGGGGACATTTGAAAAATGTCCCATATTAGTGATTTCTTGGCACCCTGTACGCTGATTCAATCTGTGAGTGCTAATGTTTGGAAAATTTTACCAAGGTGGAATCCTAGTTGAGGCCATAAAGCATTTGCTCTGCTACGTTACACGTAAAGTGAAACTGATATCTGTTCGAGACCTTCAAAATGGTAACACACGTATTTCCAAACAAATGGTTACAAGTAGCAATGTCGACAAAAAGCTGAAGGGGGAGGTCATGCTGATACCCAAAAATTTCAGCCACAACTTGTTACCTTTTTCAATTTAAAACCAATGGAGTGTGCAATTATTTTTAAAATATGTAGTATACAAGTATACAGGGTGATCCACTATATGAAGTACCTGCTTTCTTTTTTGGCTTAAAACGAAAGAAGCGCACTTCTCTGGTTTTACGCATCATAATGAAATCATTACATTATTATCGCATTATTTAATGTGCTTTATAATTATTTTCTAATGATCCTTTGCACATATGGTGGTTAACAAATTAAAAACATCCTTTCTGACGATAAATTACATTCAAGGATTTTCCTCCAGTATAATGCTAATTTTTCTGATATTTTAGAATCTAAGCGACAACTATTTTTCTGCCGGTTGTTCACTGATCCTTTTTATTCAAACTTTCTACAAGCCGCAAAATTGAAATTTGGAGGTTTTATTCCGAAAATTTTAACTTTCCAATCAGAAATAAAAACACTGAAATGAAAGTACATGTAATACGTTTAATTTTTCGAATCCTTTTCTCTATTGGCAAGGTCATTGACAAATTGAAATTAATAGCTAAAACAATATCCAGCGAAAACAACGAGGCCTTGACTAAAACAATATCGATGTCCTATTAAGAGTTTCCGAGATTATTATTCAGGAGATTATTTGTTCGTGGGCGCACTTCTCTACAAGTTGTAGCTAAAGGCGTTCATATTTTAAAAATTCCACGCACACTTCTCTGCCTTTAAGCCAAAAAGGAAAACAGGTGCTTCATTCTGGATTACCCTGTATAAACAAGATAAAGAAATTGACCTCGAGATGGAACTACATATCCAGTTTTTTGTCACAGCTGGTACTTTCGTCCATTCTCTTGAAATATTTTTGTTTGCTGCGTGGATGCTGATGATGAAATTGTTTTTTAGCCGTGAATGTGTGGCATTTTCATCCAGTAGACTTTCGCGACAAGCCTAGAAAACTTGACATCCGACACTTCTGCGAGGAGACGGGGACACCTATTGTCACTGCTAAAACACTTTTTATCCTTGCTCAAGACTTGTTATTTATTCTCCATCCTTATTTGCGAAAGCGGGATAAGAATGAAGTTGCAAATTTCGCCCGTATTCTTCAAATTTGCAGCTGCATGTTGTGGGCTCCAACGATAAACCCAGAATCAGTCGAACGGATAAGGGAATCATATCGTTTGTACGTGGATAACCTAAAACGCTTGCACCCGTTAGCTCGCATCACCCCCAAATACCACTTCTTAGTACACATTTGTGATCATATGGAAAGATTCGGACCGTCGCGCTACTTTTCGTGCATGCGTTTCGAAGCGCATTATAATTTGCTTCGAAAATTTAAATTACAAAATTTTTTGAACCCTGCTTACACACTCGCTTTCTTCCATCAACTATGGATGTGCGGGAAGATGCTAGAAGACGGTCCTGAGGCCTTTTTGAAAGAGAAATTTGCCTTTGCCAAGCCAGAACTAATAAGCACATTACCATTGTTCTTCTCATCTCATGTGCCTGACGGTCCCACCATTTACTACCAAGAACTTGCAGTCAATACTGTAGTATACCGGCAAGGTTTCTACCTTGAACTCTCGAAACCAACAGACAAAACACCTTTTTTTGGAAAAATTATGGGTTTTTTCTGCAACGATGGCGTTGTATTTGCATTTATCGAGACAGCGTTAAGCAGTGTTTTTGATTCTCAATTATGTGCTTACAAGATCGAGGGTTGCTTACAGGAAATAGTTGCGTGGGAAAGCCTGGAATGTAAATTAATTTGTCCGCATTATAAACTCCTTGGATATACGTATGTATATAGAAAGCATACGGCCTACATAGAGATGTTTTAGCGCTCATTGCTGACATTTCTGTAATAAAATTTGATAATAAATATGTAAGTAAGATATAAATAATTTTTACGAATCTATGGTTTTTTAAATATTTACGAGACTAAAGTGGAGTCTCTATGTAACAACTCTGATGGGAAGGGCGAAAAATATTGTTACAGAGAAAAGTTGTTACATGGAACATAAAATATGTAGCTTATATGTACGATGGGCGGCAAAAATAATGTTGTTATATAGAAAAGTTGTTACATTGACTTGTTATAAAGAGACTCCACTGTTCTTTCCTTCCCGACTCTATTCTTCGCTTACTAATCCATTTCTATTTAAAAAAAATACATATATAATTTTAAAAAATACGGCTTTAACAATTTCATAACTATAACGTATGTTAAAGTAAATCAGTATGTATATAATATTAGATTTGACAATAAAGCAATTACAATAAAGTTCATTCTAGTAGCTTGTAAATTTTTAATTTGTATGTATACGTATTGGATTTTTTACATACATGGTACGCAATCTCCTCAGCCAAAATGGTCTACACTTTATGCTAAATGAAAAACATATAATTAAGCATTTGTTTATCCCGATCCCACCAAGTTTTTGCGATTGGTGACGGTTTTATCTACAAAAAATTAAAAGTAAGGGACACCAAAGATTTGGACTAGTTCGACCTACAGCACAATAGGAACAAGTTTACAATTTCAAAAACATCAATTGAGGACTCTTACTATACCTTACTCTTCATATTGAATTTCTTATGGGACCGATCGAAGTGGAACAAGCTTATGAGAAGCATTTTATTGCGGATCTAATAAAAGAATCCCCGTGCAGATAGAGCACGAATTTTAGGCAAGTTTTCCGCGCCAAAAATTTGCATCTTTAACGGAATCAATATCTTTTAGTATACAATAAGAAGCTGCGAATGAAAACTCATTTTTAGCTACAGCAGATTCTCTCTATAACAACTTTATGCTTCAGCCATTCGTTAATGTAGTGTACTTATTTTATTTTCCATATAACAACTTAACTATATTACAACAAAATACTATTATTTTGTTATTATTCTTTTACAAAATGGTCTTTTATATACAGTCGACTCTCCCTATACCGGCCGTCCCTGTAAGAGCACTTACTATGTAAGAGCAGTGCTGAATCCCCCCTACAGCTTTACCATGTAAATTGCGCTCTCTATAAGAGCACTCCCTACAAGAGCAGTTATACTCTATAAGAGCAGTGTATTTTCTTCCCTCGCTCACATTCCTCTCACTATAACAACACTTTCTTCCTATAAGAGCATTAGCGCCTAGTCAGCTATCACTTCAGCATTAACTGTTTCCCTATAACAGCACCGGAACTCCATACCAGCATAATTTCTTTGTTTTCTCACTAAAATCTAAATATTTACGCCCGATTATGTGATTATTGTAAGAATTTGAAAAATATTCAAAGTTAAGCCTGAAAATAATCATCATTAATTAATATTTATATTTTTTGAACTAATGCTCCATACCAGCAGTTCGTAATAAGAGCACTTTCGCTGCTGCAGATATGGTGCTGTTATAGAGTCGATTGTACAATCATTTTTTCTATAACAACTTTATTTTTCAGCCCTTAGAAAATAAACAGAAATTTAAGAAAGGGAAAATTCGAGAGAAATTAAAAATAAATTTTATAAAGAGAAAACTCGAGAGAAATTAAAAAGAAATTGGAGCAAGAGTTTCCAGAAAAATTAAAAAGGAATTTAAGAAAGATAAAATTCGAGAGAAATTATAAAGAAGCTGCGGAAAGAAAAATGTCGAGAGAAATTGAAAAAGAAATTGGAGAAAGGGAAAATTCGAGAGAAATCAAAAATACACTTTAGAAAAAAAAATTGAGAGAAAGTAAAAAGAAACTGGAGAAGAAAAAATTCGAGAGAAATTTAAAGGAACTATTACAATTATAAAATTACAGTTACAAAATTACAATTACAAAATACAGCAAAAGGATGTAAATATAAGAAGACTAGTGCCTGCCTATATTATATATTAATTATGGCCTTAAATTCATTAAATTGTAATTTAAGTATTAACTTAACCTCCTTCATTTCTTTTTTTTTCTCGGCTTTGCGGAATTATTCAGTCAGTCTTTCAGGATAACCTTACATATATTAAGTCTGTACAGTGGAGTCTCTGTATAACAAGTCTCTTTATAACAACATTTCTCTATAACAATATTATTTTTTCAGCCCTTCGTACATTAAAGTACATATTTTATGTTCTATATACATAACAACAATTCCCAGTAACAGTATTTTTTCATCTTCCCTTCAGTGTTGTTATAGAGAGGCTCCACTGTAATTACTTATACAATATCATAATTACAAATGCTTGCCGCAATTATGGAGATGAGAATGGTCACAATTACGGAAATTCTCTATAGAAACTCTCCCTATAACAACTTTTCCCTATGCAACTTTAATCGCCTTGAAAATAATAGTTTAGCACAAACAATTTTATTTTGACCAGTCTGTGGTACGTATTGTCCTGACGCTTTTTTTACTCACTTGCCAGAATTACAAAGTTTGTATTGTCACGATAAAAACCATTCAGCAATGCTGTTACTTGCCACTAAATTGCCACTAAACACCCGCTTTATAATTTCAGTTTGATTCCAAGAGGCAGAGTCAAACACTAATTTTGTAAAAAATGCTCAAACTTGGCGCGGAAAAGCTGTCAAACTTACAAGAAAGAGTAGCGAAGTGTGAAAGCCAGTCGACGATATAATTTTTACCCCACATCCACCACATTAGGGAACTAGCAAATGCGTTAAACGCTTGGGCCAGGTCAACACTACGCGGGATAAGCTAAAATTTAATTTTCGAAAAAATAATACTAGGTAAAATATTCATTTACTGCGCTCGATTTTTGTTATGCAGAAATTTGTTGTACTTACAGAAATTATTCTTCGTTAACAAGACATGACGGATATTTTCATCAAGGACAGGCAAGGAAATGAGAGGGGTCGTTGTCTACAATTCCCTTGTGACTGCCCGAAATTTGAATACGAAATTGCTGCAAATCAAAATATTTGCTCTTGCTGCACGCATCCCGCGAGTGTGCACTTTAATGCGTCAACTGGAGGGCTTAATCAAGTCAGGGAAGGTGCGGAGCTGCTCCACGGTGCGCGTTCACCTATAAATATCTTCGGCGCGAACGTTCCTGTGGACGACGTCAACCAATACCTAGCACCGCATGTTGTAGACAGGCTGGAAGACAACGAGCAACCACTGATGTTTGACACTCCTGATTTTGCTCTGTCAAACGAGGCCCAAAAGAAACCGTTGACAGACAGAATTCAAGAAGCAATAGAGTCAGTTGCTGTCGGTAAGAAGCAACGCGGGGCCGGAAAAAGGAATAAAGAGGTAAACCATATTTCATCTATAAATGCCCGCGCCACCAGCGTTCAGCAAACGTTTTAAGCATTTTACAGGGTCCTACAATAATTGTTTTCAGAATGCAAAGTGTCATTTTATATTGGTTTGACAAATTTTATGTAAAATCAAATTTTCACCCACCAATTTCCAAATTAATTTTTTATTTTGACAGAGGGACGAAATTTTTAAGTTGATGCCAATTCCAAAATTCTCACGTCCTGTGATGACAGTGCTGGTAACCCGAGATGCAAGAAACACTACGGACGAAAAAAATGCGCTTTCGCGCATCTATTCTACCTTTATTAATGAGTGTGTCGATCATTATGAAAGACTTGATCCTCGCAATAAGAACGAGTACTTGGCAATAGCCAACAATATAGTCGACAAAAAAAAATTTCCCGTCTTCGTAGATCGTGAGAATGCTAAGGTGAGTTTAATAGCCTATTAAATTACTAAATTGAACACAATTAACTGTTAGATCGCTAAAATGCTCACACGTCTGGCTTTTAGAATTTTATGCCCAAAAAAATATTGTACCGTATGTTTCTAGGAAAACGCAAGCGGCTCAACTGCTTATAACTTTTCTACAAGTCGTAGACATGCGATCACTAGCTTTTTGGAATGCTAAGAACTCAAGCTTTCAGAATTGGTGTTTAGTTTTTTTACTTCTGCTTCTTCTTCTTGTTCAAATGTTTTACGAGCCACAAAATTAGCTTTCACCGTACTTTTCATTCAGAAATAACAAAAGTTGAACGTAATTAAGTGTAACAAGTTTTAATTGTCCAGATTCCTCTCTCTATTGGCAAGGTCATTATCAAATTAAAATTAATAGTTAAAAACAATTCAGCGAAAATAAAGAGCCGTTGAAAACTGCAATATCGTTGTCCTTTTAGAAGTTAACGCGCCTGGAGCTTATTTGCGAAAATTTCCTTGACACATTACTCCACGGGTTGTGCTTGACTGTGTATTCGTATGTTCATATGCTAAAATCTTCGTTCTGTTATTTTCTCACACTCGTTTATTATTATATATTTATAAGAATATAATAATTTAATATTTAGAATTGCTAACGATGTTTTTGGATTTGTTAGTCCCCATATGTTTGACATGTGATTTTTTTCACGCGTTTTACATTCCATACTTTTTGAACGGAAAGGTTTGGAATCTAAATGCTTCAATTAATTCAGTAAGCTTGACTTCTAAGCAGTCCAATAGGCTAGTGATCTCAAGTGTACACGCCTTGTTGTCAAGAAGTTATAAGAAGTTGAGCCGATTGTGCTTTCCGGGAAACATATGGTATTTATGCACAGGGTGCCAAGAAAGTTCATACACCCTAAACAATATGATAACAATGCTGCAAAATAGACAGAACATATTTCCCATGCAGAATTCTATTGTGGATCTAGGAAAAAAAATTCATCCCGATCCGACCAACAATGGCTGAGTTATGGCTGAGTTCGGCTGTTTTTCCAAAAAAAAAATATTTAAAATTTTGACAAAATTACTTTATTCCTGCTTTGTGTGAGCGGAGGAAAAGCATTTTGTTATTTTTGTTGGCAGGAAAAAAATCTAGCGGGGCAAAAATTGATTTTTTCAAATTTGTTTTTGAAAAACAGCCATAACTTCTGTACTTGCAGTAGGATCGGGTCCTAGAACCACAATAAACTTCTGCATGGGAAACCTGCTTTGTCAATTTTGCAGCATTAGGAGGGTATAGTGTATAAAGTGTGACATTAAGAATTTTTAGCGGAAACGCAAGTTTGGTTTTAAATGATATATTCGGTAATTAGGAGGAGTTCCGAGGAAAGCTATCCTTTCATATGCGAAAGAGAAGGCTGGCTGGCTTTCCAGAAAAACCGGAAATGCCACGAAAGGTGGCACTTCCGCCACCAACGAAAAATGCTAAGCGTTCGCGCATTTGTGTATCTCCGGATCCTGCAATTGACTCTTCTGCAAATGCTCCAAATCCAGAGCTGTTGGATGATTCTGGGTCTAGTCACTCTTCTAATCTCCAGAACCAAATGCTGATCCCAATTAAAAGGTAATTTACAAGCGTACTTTTGATAAATCTTGTGAATAATTTTAATTTGATTTTACTAGGATAGGTAAGGCGGGATTCTCTATATACACATTTACAATTAGAAACACGGTACGCCTTAGCCGGTTTCCACAAATGCATTATCATGCAACAGTAGCGTAGATATTTTGTGTAATTCGTCTTTTCACGACTTCTGAAACATTTGCCAAAAATTTGTCCAGACCGGGTTATGTAATCGCGTACAGGATTCCATAAAACGTTATAGCATCCTAAACGATATGATGTAACAATTCTGCAATGAATATTTCCCATGTCGAATTGTAATGCGGATCTTGGAAAAAAGTTTCATCCCGATCCGACTAACTTTGGCCGAGTGGTGGCGGTTTTTCCAAAATAAATTACAAATTTTAATTTTCGACAAAACTACTTTTTTGTTTGTTTTTAGGGACAAAGTTCTTAATGTTACCCCAGTCGTACCAAATGAGGCAAGCGCTTTCTGAGAAAAGTTTTATTTTGAATCTAGTAAAAAATATCACATTAAGTTTAAGTACGAATTGGCCAAGTTGTGGCAAGTTTACCGCGCCAATTTAAAAAATGAGAATTTTTGTAGAAAGTTATATTTTTATTATATCATCAACAATTCCGAATAAAAACAATTTTTTAACTAATTAATGTCTTAAGGAAAATTCGGGAGAAATTAAAAAGAAATTGGAGTAAGAGCAATTTCGAGAGAAAATAAAAATAAGAAAGGGAAAATTGCAAAGAAATTAAAGAGAAAGTGGAGAAAGAGAATATTCGTGAGAAATTAAAAAGAAATTGGAGAACGGGAAAATTCCAGAAAATAAAAAGCAATTGGAGAAAGGTAAAATTCGTGAGATATTAAAAAGGAATTCGAGAAAGAGAATATTCGAGAGAATTAAAAAAGAAATGGAGAAAGGAAAAATTCAAGAGAAAAATAAAAGGAATTGGAGAAAGAGAAAATACGAGAGAAATTAAAAATAAATTGGAGTAAGAGAAATTTCGAGAGAAAATAAAAATAAATATAAGAAAGTGGAAATTCGAGAGAAATAAAACAGAAAGTGGAGAAAGAGAACATTCGTGAGAAATTAAAAGAAATTGGAGTAAGAGAAATTTCGAGAGAAAATAAAAATAAAAATAAGAAAGCGAAAATTCGAGAGAAATTAAAGAGAAAGTGGAGAAAGAGGACATTCGTGAGAAATTAAAAAGAAATTGGAGTAAGAGAAAATTCGAGAGAAGACAAAAAGAAATTGGAGAAACAGAAAATTCTAGAGAAATTAAAATCGAATTGTTTTCTCCCTATACCCGTTTTTCTTTAATTTTGAATCCCCCGCCAGTAAATGGTTTTGTCTGTATCGATGTTGTATGATTTTCTATACGGGTTATTCTCTGTATACCCATAAACATGTAATGTAGGTTCTTCTTGCTAAACCGTTATAGGGACAGTCGACTGTAAAGCAATTACATTACAAAATTACAATTACAAAAATTAAATGTTTTGACCGAGCTCTGGAACTGGTATTGCCAATGACAGTTAAAATCGCTTTAACTACGAATGAAATTGGGTAAGGCTAGATACTGTGACCAACTGGGCAATCATGGCCACCCACCAATTTAATAACGAACTACGAGTAATGACAGAAAAGGATGTAAATTTACGAAGACTATAGTGCCTGTCCATATTATTTATTAATGATGGCTTTAAATTCATTAAATTGTAAAATCAAAAAATCTTCAAAGTTTTTCAGGGACCATTTATGAATTAACTAAACTTCCTTTTTTTTCTAGGCTTTGCGGAATTATGTATTCAGTCAGACTTTCAGGATAACCTTACGTATATTAGGTCTGTAATTACTTATACAATAATAGTTTTTTTATAATTATAAATGTTTACCTTATTTGAAGATGAGATTGGTCACAATTACATGCAAATGGCCACAATTGTGAACTGAAGTACGTTTAAAAAAATCATAAAATGTCATCGGTGAGGAGATATTTAGTAAATATTTTTCTGGTTACCGCTTAAAATGCTGCATATTAGAATTTTTCTTCAAAATTCCGTACTTAAATTGTAGCGGAAGAAAAAATTGGGAAAAAGCGTTGCAAAAAAAAAGACTACAATATTAAGCGTTACCATATGCTTTGGCTGATAAAAGTAAATGTTTTACAAATATGATAAATATAATAGCAAAATTATTTTTACAATTTCACTATACGTCTCCAAGAAAATTTTCAAACTGAAAAGTTTGTCCCTAAAGACAGAAGCAAAAAAATAATGTTGTCGAAAATTAAAATTTTTAATTTGTTTTGAAAAAACCGCCACAATTTGGCCAATCCTAGTCGGATTGGGATGAAATGTTTTTTCTAGATCTACAATCAAATTGTGCGTGGAAAATATGATTTTTCTATTTTACAGCATTGTATAGAGAGGCCAAATTGTTTCTCGGTATCCTGCACATTGGCGTTCAAATGCTTTATGAAAAAAAATATTTGCTTGCATTTTCTCTAATTGGAGAAACATTATGGATGTTAATTTTAAACTAGTTTGCTCTACATCGTTTTCAAAATACTTGATTGGTTGAATTATGGCAGAAAGTATCGAGAGAATCCTGGCGAGATTGATGAAAAAATCCTAGAGCAGCTGAAGGACGAGCTTGTGAAGCTGTTTCTTAGTAATTCGAGCACCGAGGAAGCTTTGACGAAGATGCTTCAGCAAACCTTCTCCCTTCGAAGCAAGCGTTTAGCAAGAGGCGAAGATATCACTAAGTTTTTGCAAAACCATCCATATTTGCAAGAAGCGTCACTTGTAAATGTCTCCTTGTTGTTGTAGAATTATAGAAACAATCATTTTTTATACTCAAACGTGGATTTCTAATATTTATTAAATTTCAGCTGGAAGCAGAATTTGCAATCATGTACCAAGATGACGCCGGTCGGATCAAAGAAAATTGCTACGCGTTTGCGGCAGCTTTGCACAAGCGTGAAGTGTCGCTGGTAAAATCATTCCGACAAGTATTAAATTTTCATAGTGACATACAAATTTAGCCATTTCAATGAAAGCCATCTATCCTTAACATAGTGGGTACAGAAATTTGTTATCTTTTTTGTATTACTGTTGATCGCTATGTTTTTAGTCTCGCCTTTTTTTCTCTGATGTCTAACTGGTTTGGTATAACCAATTTTAGCCGTAAAGGAATGAAAATTAAATTTTATGCTAGGTCTTACTAGGTACACTGATAAGTGCCCTGGCTTTAGAAAAGATACGACCATTAATGTGAAGGTACAGTCGACTCTTTCTATAACAGCACCCTATATGCACCTGAAAAAGTGGTCCACTAACAAACTACTGGTATAGTGATCTAGTTCAAAAAATATTAATATTAATTCATGAAGATTATTTTCAGGCTTAACTTTAATAATTTTCCGAGTTCTAACAATATTTACACAATTGGGCGTAAATATTTACATTTTAGTGAGAAAAGAAAGAAATTGTGCTGTTATAGAGAAAACGTTACTGTAGGGATACGTGACTTAGGCGCTAATTCTCGTATAGGAAGAAAGTGTTGGTATAGTGAGAGGAACGTAAGCGAAGGAAGAAAATACATTGCTCTTATAGAGGAACGCCTGTTATAAGGAGTGTTCTTACAGAAAGCGCACTTTAAGCCACTGTGGCAAAGGATCATTAAAAAATAATATAAAGCACATTCAATTATATGGTAAAGCTGAATACAGGTTTCAGCTGTAGGGAGTGTCCACTGTACTTACAAAGATACGTCATGAATAAAGCAGTTCGAGTGCATCTTGGGTCACTTGATAGATACCGCCCGTTGCGTTTTCAAAATTTTTAAATAGGATTCAGCACGGGATATTGGCGACGCCAAAAGGGTCCCCATAGGGTTGGCAACAATCCGATTTGATCCCAAATTTGTAGTTCGATTCGATTCAAAGCCCAAATCAGATCACAATACGCAATTCAATCCGATTTAGTATGCAAATGCTTCCATTCCGTTCGATTCAAGGCATGGATTGAATCGAATCATGATTCAAACGATCCAAAAAATATATTATAAAATATATTATAGACACATTCTTTGCACTTTTTGCAAATTTTCATTTATTAAAGTCTAATAATTTGCCACTTCAAACAAATGTATGTAACCTTAATATAATATTTTGCGTTGATTTAAATTTACTGTAATATTTTGATGGTTATTGTTCTGCTTCGGAAGAATATCGAAATATTTTGTATGAAATCATGGATCGGATATATCGTATTTCAGTTAAAGTTTATGATCCGATTTACGTCTTGAATCAAAGTCCTTAGATTCGATTCACTTTTCGAATCAAATCAAGTTTTCAAGTAATGAATTGAATCGAATCGGATTGAATAAAAAAATCCGATTCCGAATCTAATCGTTGTTACCCCGCATTTACAAATGTTTATTTTCCCCCGTGTGTAAGTATAACTATAGTTATAGTTAAATATATATATGCAAGCAACGACCTTCAAACTCCTGCATGCTTTCATCTCGTTATTTTCATTCACATTTTTGTCTCTTTCTTTGCTATTTCTTTTTTGTACCTGTCTTTTCTCTCTCATATTTTTCCTGCTCTCTACTTTCACCTTTTTGTGTACCGCTTTGCCTTGTTATTTTTGCCTCCTTGTCCCTCCATCATTTATCGATTTATCTCTTACTTTCTGATCTTGTTTAGTCTCTTTTGTTCTTGCTTTCGTTCGTCCTAGTGACACTTTCTTCCACTCTCAGATTTGTCTCTTCCTTGCCCTCTCATTTTGATCTCTGTGCTTGTTTCTTTCTGCCTCTCTTATTTTTCTCTTTCTTAATCTCTCTTTTTTATTTTTTTATTTCTCACGTTGTTGTCTTTCTTCCTCAAATTTTTATCTCTTTCGTCATCTCTTGCTTTTTGTACCTTTCTTCCTCTCTTGTTTTTCTCATTCTTCAACTCTCATTTTTGTCTATTTCTGAATCTTTTAATTGTTTCCTCTTATTTCTTCCGTCATTGTTGTTTAGCAAACATTAGACGGAAATGAGACAAATATGAGAAGGAAAATAAAGAGATGAAAACATAAAGGAGTCTGAAGGGCGTTGCATGCATATATATAGTTATACACACGGTGTGAAATGGGGAAAATTTAAATTTGCAAAGGGGGCATCCTTTTAGCTGCGCCAATTTCCTAATTGTGTTGAATCCTATTCAGACATTTTGGCATCGTACCGGGCTTTATCCATAAAGTGACCTCAGTGGACAACAGTGCAAAATGTATTCGAAGTGCTTCACCACCATTGTAAGTACATATACCTTCACGTTAATAGCATTGTCTTTCCTAAAGCCATCTAAAATGTGTCCCCCATTAGTCGTCGAAACAGAAAAACGAAATGTTCACCATGGTAAATCTAAACAAAATCTGAGGATATTAAGTGTCCCCCTTTGATATGATTTTAACATTTAACATTTCAATAACTTTTTTTATGCTGTCGGTCGATCCAGTGCAAATTTTTTATATATTTGATGGTTACCCAAGATGGTCAACTTGTGCAAATTTCAGCAACAAACGCGTTTTACATGTTACGTGGTTAAATTATGAGCAAATGCTAATCAAATATAGAGTGCCCAAAAATATTTTGCTTCTCGTACCACCATGAAAGTCAGGCGGGATTGATGTCCGAGTACCAATAACAAATTAAGAAAACGGGGACAAAACGAATTTAATTGACATGTATCTAGCGCAAAATTTGTTGACAAAATTCTGAACAGTATTTGTTTCGATAAAATAATCCTAATTATGTACATTAGGAATTTTGGCTACACAAGGCTCGTCCCACATGTTTAAGCAATATGGGAGCCACGTTACCATAATTAATTTATTTCTTTTGAAAAATATTAATAATTTTTTTAAGAATTTGTTACTGACTTTATTTAAAATTGTTCAAAATTAGCTTTCGTAGTTTATATATATCTGTCCTGTTTGCAATTTTTAATGGTATAATCAATTATCTTAAGTTCGTTAACAAATTTTGTGTAAGATACTCTGCGCACAAAAATTGCGTTAACATTGTAGATTCAAGTTCTACCGCTAGATTATAGATTGGTATTATTAAATGACTGATCTGAAATCGTGTTTGTTACCGTTTTCCTTGTTGTGGAAAAATAACGTTTTACGAAGTTATAAACTAAAATCAAATGTCGAACATCAAAAAGTATGAACCCAATTTTACAAAACCTTCAAGACATGGTTTATATTGGCAGGATCGCGGTGCAATGTTTTCTTAGATTTGTAATAAATGTCTGAATCAGTTACAATGTACGGGCTCCAAGATTCATATAACCCCCTAGCGCTATAAGTCATGTTACTGAGTAGTACAAGTACATTTCGAGGGCAAAATTTTATTGTGGATCTAGAAAAAAATGCATCCCGATCGGAACAAGATTAGCAACGTCATGGTGGTTTTTTAAAATAAAAACTCCAAAATTGCCTCAAGTGTTCCAGAAACATAGTCCACTCTTTTTTTCGATTTAAAACCAGAAGAGTGATCACAAAATTTTCAAACTAGTATCAAAATGTAGCCAAGGTAAAAGGAAATTGACCTGCACATGCAACTATTATGCCGTGACCCTTGACCTCCCGTACCACTCCCACAAATAAACACTACCCGCCTTTAACATTACAGTTAAATGGGAATATTTTTCCCATTCATTGCAATGATAATTTCTGCCCATGTTCTCACATGTTATTTTTTTGTTTTTTCCTATGTTCCCACATGTATTTTTTATTTATTTTACCATATGTTTCCTATGTTAATTTTTTTGGATTTCGCCTATGTTTTACATGCTAAATTCTTGGTGTTTGCCAATGCTAATGTCGGCCCAAAACTTGAGTGAGAGGAAGTGAGAGCAAATAAGAGAGACAGTCAGAGAAAAAGAGTGAGACAGTGAGAGAAAGTAAGCGAGACAGTGAGAGAAAGCGCGCGAGACAGTGAGAGGGTGAAGGAAAAAGAGAAAGACGGTGTGAGAAAGTGAGCGAGTCAGTGAGAGAGCGAAGGAAAAAGAGAAAAGCAGTGAGAGAAAGTGAGCGAGTCAGTGAGAGAGTGAAGGAAAAAGAGAAAGGCAGTGAGTGAAAGTGAGCGAGACAGTTAGAGCAAAATAGACAGTGAGAGAATGTGAGGGAGACGGTGAGAGAATCTGTCTCGCTCACTTTCTTTCACTTTCTCTTTTTCTTTCACCGTATCTCTCACTTTCTTTCACTGTCTCCTTTTCTCTCATTCTCTCTATCACGTTGTCTCGCTTATTTGTCTCAACGTCTCTAGCTGTCTCTCTCTATTTCCCTCGCCTTTACACTGTCTCTCTCTATTTCTCTCGCTTTCGCACTGTCTCTCTTTATTTCTCTCGCTTTCGCACTGTCTCTCTCTCTATTTCTCTCGCTTTCGCACTCTCTCTCTATTTCTTTCGCTTGAGCACTGTCTCTCTGATTTTCTCTCTCTTTCACTCACTGTCTCGCTCACTTTCTCTTACTGTCTCGCTTACTTTCTCTCACTGTCTCACTCTTTTTCTCTAACTGTCTCTCTTATTTTCTCTCTCTTTCTCTCATTGTCTCGCTCACTTTCTCTTACCGTCTCGCTTACTTTCTCCCACTGCATCACTCTTTTTCTCTCACTGTCTCTCTTATTTGCTCTGACTTCCTCTCACTCGAGTTTGGGCCCGACATTGGTATTGGCAAACACCAAGAATTTAGCATGTAAAACATAGGATAAATCCAAAAAAATTAACATAGGAAACATTTGAGAAAATCAAAAAAATTACATGTGGGAACATAGGAAAACAACATTGGCAGAAATTATCATTGCAATGAATGGGGAAAAGAGTCTCGTTATAACAGCATCCAACGGGAACTGTTATAACGAGATTTTTAGCTAATGCTGTTATAGGAAACACATTTAACATGCCTTTATATAGCAGCGGCTGAAATTTCCTGACGTTATAACGATTTTTTTAAGATTATGCTGTTATATAGAGAGTTGTTATAAGGAGACTCCATTTAACTGCAATGTTAAAGGCGGGTAGTTTTCATTTGGGGGAGTTATACTTCGGGCAGTAAAATTACCATAACTTTGGTCAATTCTCGTTCGATCTGAATGGGCACTATTTTTTACACACCCAGAATAAAATTCCGCTTAGAAAACACTTTTATTCTGGTTTTCAAGGTTGTGGGAACATAATGTTTTTGTTCCTGAAGTCAAAATCAAAAAATTAGTTTTGTGGCGGAATTTTTAACTTTTTTTTGAAAAACCGCCATTACTTTGCTAATCTGCTAGTTTGCTCTAGCAGTGTACTTGTACGACTCTGTAACATGCCTGCGTTATAGCGCTACAGGGGGTATTTAATGGTTTCTTGGGCCCTTATATTTATAGCGATGTCATTTTTGCCCCTGTGTGTTTTGTTTGGTCAGATTCGATTCCTTGTAGGATAGATCATATCTCCAGATAACCGAAGCTGTCCCTAAATGTAGTCATTCTACATTTACTTCCAGTGCAGGGGCGATTGAATTTTGTCATTTAACCAAATTTGTCCACCAATAGGTCATGAACCAGTGAACGTAGGCATTTCATTTTATCTTTAAAACATTCTCCTTTCAGTAATACCGGGACGTTTTTTATTTATTCCTTCCATAAACCGGATGTGCGCAAAATGACTGCGCTTAAATTTATAATATAGCATTTATGTACTTTGGCGCTGCTTACAGCCATGGAAGTAGGGTTGTGAGGCTCAAATTGCCGTAATTTTCAAAATTTTCGGAAGCCATTTTAGACAATTTTTGTAAAATTTAGTGACCTTTTGAATGCAATAATGGTCACATTAGAAGTCCCGACCGGATTAAGTTAAAAAAGTTTCTAAACTTTGGGCGCAAAAATCGAAATGTCCAAAATGTAGGCCATTTACAGCAGGTCATTTTGAAACTCACAACTCTACATGGAAGTACGGTAAAGTAGAGAATTTAGCTGCAACGTTCTTGCATTATTATTAATGGTCGCTTTCAGGGTTTAAGCCATTACTAATTAAGTACCGGAGCTACCTACATTTTTGTATAATTATTGTATATATGTTGTAAGAGCCAGCAGCAAATATTACCGGAACTGGCATAAAAAGTACCGGATTTAGTTTCGGTGCGCTTCTGCTTGGTTTAAGCCCTGCTCGCTTTGCTGACAATGGGAGAAACAATATTTCTTGGCACCCTGTAAATTCCAACTTCCATGCTATTTGCAAAGCAAAATTGTTGTTTACGTATAGACTTATCAAGAATCGTTCGAGCAATACTTTATGAACACCGACAGCACGTGGGATTTCATGGAATTCGTTAAGGTACATATATACAGGGTACAAGGTATATACAGTATACCAACTAACGATTATACCCTCTCTAGCACCATGATCTAGCAATGCTGCAAAATGACAATACGCGAAATCTAATGTAGAATTTTTCTCTGCATGTATGCAGACAAAGAAAATTCCGACCTAAACTACAAAAGTTATGACTGTTTTTAAACAGAAAGTTAAAAAAAAAAATTTGACCAGCTAGATTTTAGAGAGATTCTAAAAAATTATATATTTAAACTAGTTTTTGAAAAACCGCAACACAATTTTGTATTAGACACATGCAATTTTAAAAATTAAATTAAAAAACTAGAAGTTTCTAAAATTTTAATTTTTTGAACTTGGTGCAGGATAATCGGTATAACTCAGTGATTTCTTCTTTGATACAAATGTGGATTTTTCCCCAGATCCGCAATAAACTTCTGCTTAGGATTCATGCTTTTCCTGCTTAATGCGATTGGAGTAACAGAACATTTTTATTTTTGAAGACGGAAACAAAAAATCTAGCTGGCCAAAATTCGATTTTTTTAACCTTCTGTTGAAAAACAGCTATAACATTTGTAATTTAGGTCAGATTTGAAATTTTCTTTTTCTGCATACAAGCAGAATACAATTCTACATTAGATTTCTCGTATTGCCATTTTGCAGCATTGCTAGATCATGGTGCCAGAGAGGATATAATCGGTAGGTGGTACCCTGTACTATAAAAAATCAAGCTTTGAGTTGGAGCATACGTTTGTACATAACGGGTTATTTTTTGGATCAACAGAATCTTGATGCTCGAGAAGAGTACAAAGACCTACTGCATGACGAGCAACCCATAATAATAGCCGAAGAGAAGGGTAGCGTATTCAGGGCAAAACTTTTCATTGGAGGGTTAGAATGCGGATCTACTGACAGCCCAGGACTCAGTTGCTTTATCTTTTTAATTACATATTATGTACTCCGTATGTCACGACACCGAAAATACGGGCAGGCAGCCGCATTACTGGATGCATTCGCATTCTCTATTGATCCGGAACACTTAGGAACCAAGCAAAAGATCTATTTTGAAGAGTTGGTGGAAATCCGATCGGAAATGTCAACCCTCGCAGAGTATATACCGATCAAATATCTTTTTCAATACAATAAAGTATACATATATATATGTACAGGGTTTTCTCGCTATAGTGGACTCTCTCTATAACAACTTCATCTGTATAACAACTTTTTTTTCAGCCATTCGTATATGTAGTGTACATATTAAATGTTCCATATAACAACTTTTCTATTTAACAAGCATTTTTGCATTTCCTTTCAGGGTTGTTATAGCGAGAGTCCTCTGTATTTCTCTTCCTATAATGGTCAAATCAGTATAAAATATTTGTTAGATTAACGTTAAATATTTTTGTGGAATGCACATTGTATGTATTGACCACAGCATTGGAAACGTACGGATCGGCACCCTGTACTTTGCCCTATTACTATTATGAAAATATGGAGGAGTTTGAATTTCGTTGTATGCATAGTTATACACACGGGGGAAAATGGCAGAAAATAAAACTTTACAAAGGGGGGACCATTTCGGTGGGGACAATTACCTATGTTATGCCAAATTTAAAAATTTCGGCGTCGCACCGGGTGCGATCTTCAAAGTAACCTCAGAGGTCCACAACGAAAAATGAACTCGAACTACTTCACACATGAGGTGCCCTTGTAAGTATCTTCACATTACTGGTCGCATCTTTTCTAAAGCCAGTGGACATCTGAAAAGTGTCCCTTGTAAGTAGTTAGTACAGTAGGTCACGGGTCATAACAGCATATTTTCATACGCAGTCAATTGCCTTTTCTCTTAGTACATTTCATATAGTGTAAAAATTTTATTCAAACTTCCCTTTATTAAAATTTAAAATGAAATTATGACTCTCCTTATAGCAACACTGTACATATACATAGATACTAGAAATGGTCGTTGCTTCTCTTCATTATTGCTATACAAAAGCTATATTTTATTTACTGTATGAGCATGTTTACCTATTTACAGAATTAACGAAGACAATACCTCGGCTGACTTGGTTGAACTTGAATAGAATACTTGAAAATAACTGGAAAAGCTTGGTGTCGTACCGTAGTTACTAGAGTGTTATTGCAAATGGTTTGATTATTGTTTAGAATTCAGTGTACACTAAATTTGTATTTCGAGTGTTAATATACTTTACACAGTGGAGTCTCTTTATACCAACCTTGACGGAAACCACGAAAAATAGTGTTACAGGGAACAGTTGTTATGTAGAACATTAATTACGACCGTTACACTTACGGACGGCTAGAAAATTAATATTGTTGCCTAGAAATGTTGTTGTAAAGAGACTTCCGTTCACAATTTCAGAAAATTATTTAATGCTACTGTTCCTTCTTGGTTAAACAAGTTCACAATGTAAATAAATGTTGTAGTATGTTGTTGTTTGTTGTACTTTGTACTCTAGCAAATTTTACACGCACATTAGAATATGAGTCTATATTTTATATGAAAAGTGCAACCTAAAAGCTCCATTTTTCGTAAGCAAAATTGTCTTCGTGTTCAATGAATAACTGACAGCACAAATGAGGTAACTTGGCTACAAACATAGTCTTTTATTTGATCCCATTTACTCCAACTGTCAAAAAACACGCATCCTTATCCATAACAAGAATCAAAATGTGTACACCAAGGCTTGCAATTTTTATAATAAAAATTCTAATTCCGATTTAAATTCCAGCACAAATTTATTACCTATTCCAATTAACATTCCAGCACAAATTTATCACCGATTGAGATTAAAAATCTAACTAATTCATATCGGAGATAAAAACTATATTGCGATTAATCCGTATTCGTAGACAAAATTACAAATTCCGATTCTTATATCGATTCCTGGGCACAGACTAAAAAAAAAAAAATATTTTTTTTCAAACTTTTCCGTGGATTCTATTTTCTAAGTCACTCATAGCTTATCAGCGGTCACATTTTTCACGATTTTTAACACATGCAGCAAGACAACTAATTCTAATAGTCTCCAAAGGTAGATTTTTCAACCTGCCGTCGTTTGCTTGATGAAACCACCAATTAAATATATATAGTATGCACTGTAAACTTTCTCACTGTCTTGAGCCTTCTAGGGATTTTTCGGACTAGTAACGTATAAGAATGCTCACTGCGGCTCCAAATACACTTGGTTGTATGTATTGTAAAGTAAATGTATGTACATATAATTAAATTAATAATAACATACTTGTAGGCCCGATCATTCCTTCTCAAATTGAACAGGATGTAGCACGTTTTAAGCTGCCCTGCGCACAAATTTAGTCAAAGGTCCTGTTTTTAGGCAGGCAAAACCTGGTCGCCCTAAATACAACAAGGAGGGCACAATTGCGTACAAAAATTCGCCGATATTATCTGATTTCCGTTGAACGCTCAGTTTTCTTCAGATTTTCGAACTTCACCCAATTTCATTCTCTGAGGAGAGATCAGAAACACTTTCAGCTAAATCGTCCATGACCTCTGTCATAAATGTAGGGTCGAATGCAAGAAAGAGTTTTAAAAGAAGCTGATCGGCCGTATTGAGTGCATTTTAGATTCTGGTGTAATCCACTATATTCGTTTATTCGTATGTTGTCTGAGGTTGCGGTATCTTCTTCATGGCGGCCACACACACTAATTTTGTGTTTCGTATGCCATATCCATGTAAGAGCTTATCACGCTTTTTATTTAAATTCTTTGGTCAATCATCTTGACACTACAGTGGACTCTTGCTATAACAACCATGAAGGGAAGGGCAAAAATGGTTGTTATATGGAAACGTTGTTATATGGAACATAATATGTGTATTACATATACGAAGGGCTGAAAAATAAAATTGTTATAGAGTAAAAGTTGTTAAGAAGAGAGTTGTTATAGAGAGAGTCCAGTGTATATACATACAGGGATCCAAGAAACGATATGATGCAATTATGCTGCAAAATAGAAAAAGCATGCTTCCCACGTCGACATTTATTGCGCATCTAGGGAAAAAATCATCCCGATCCGACACACATTGGATGAGTTACGCGGGATTTTTCAAAAAAAAAAAAATTTTTCGACACAATTACTTTTTTGTTTGTTTTTATTGACAAAGCTTCTAACGTTCTCCCAACCGTACAAATTGGGACAAGCGTGTTTTCTGAGCAGCATTTTATTGTGAATCCACAAAAAAACGATCATTAAGATCTAACACAAATTGGCCGAGTTAAGGCTAGTTTTCCGAACCAAGTTCAGCCATTTTAATTAATATTTTTTCTTATATCATCAAAAATTCGGAATAAAAACAATTTCTAAGCTAATTAATGCCTTAAAAATTGTGAAATGCAGCCTTTGGGAACTTCGCCAATGATTGTTTTTCAAAAAATTATTTTAACCTTTTTCCCGTAAGAGTGTGCCGAACTGGTACGTAAACGAGTTTGTGAGCCTTTTAGAGTCGCTTGTCAAAATTGCTGATATCAGATTTAATAATTTTATTGCGAAAACCATTCAGAAGTAGGTTTACTTAATTTGCCATTACATTTTACGCTGAAAGTAAGTTCTGCAAATTTATTTTGGTCTGTGCAAGCAGATCCAAGTATGTAGCGATTTAACTTAAAATTCTCATTTTTAAACTTGCTGTGGAAAACTAAACATGACTTCGCCAATTATTGCTTTTTCTAAATGAGAATATTTTTTCTATATAAATTCGCAATAAAGTTCTACGCAGAAAACACGCTTGACCCATTTTGTACGATTAGGAGAACACTAGAGGCTTTGTTTATAGTTACAGAAACAAATAATTTTATCGCATTTTTTTTAAACCGCCATAACTCAGCAAATGTTGGTTGGATCCGGAAGCATTTTTTCCCCAAGATTCGCAATAAATTCGGCATGGCAAGCAAGCTTTTTGTATTTTGCAGCATATATGTAGTTGCAACATATTTTTTGGGGGGCTATTGCGTTAATCATTATTTGAACTTCTATGCATGTCGTTATGTAAATGGCTGGGATTTTTTTTTTCAAAATATGTTCACCTTTAGGGTCAGTCCGCTTAATGGTGATAGTTGCCCTAAAGGTGACAAACAAGGACAACTTATGAACAAATATTAATTTTTGTATGCAGCACCATTGACCTTGAGGTCATGCGGACATCCAATTATTTTTGGCGCTAAGTTCAAATTCGCGCCAGAAAACGACCATCTTCAAGTGCATTTTCCCAGATAAACTCATCAGTCAAATTTCCATTACAGTCAATTCTCTATATAACGGTTTAGCAAAAAGCAGCCAGAAAAACCGTTATAACGAATAACCGGTAGAAGGAAAACCGTTAAAAAACTATTTCAATGGCGGGGGATTCGAAATTACCGAAAAACTGGTTTGGCGTGTGAGGGCGTGGCCTAAAAACTGTTGTAGCAAAAAGGAATTTATGGCGAGTAATTGATAAATTTGAAAAAACCGGTATAGCGCGTAAGGGCGTGGCCCAAAACCGTTATAGCAAGAAGGAACTTATAGCGGGGATTCAGACATTTGAAAAAACCGTTACAGCGTGTGGGGGCGTAGCCTAAAATCGTTATAGCAAAAAACATTTATTGGTTGGGCATTTAGAGCTTCCCCGGTATTACGAAAAATCCGTTAGAAAATAACCGTTATAGAGGAAGATTTTAGCATTGAAATGGTCTCGGTCGGGTTTGTGAACACCGTTATAGTGCGAAAACCGTTATAAGGAGGTCCGTTATAGAGAGAATTGACTGTACAAAGGATTCTCTGTATGTATAACAACAATCAAAGGAAGGGCGTTGTCATGGACGTAATTTTGTTGTTATAGAGAAATGTTGTTACACAGAACAAGAATAATTTTTGAGGCAGAATGAAACTAACGTCCAAAACTCCCAATTTATATGGGCATTTGTATGTTTTTAATGCAAATTATAGAATTCCATCTGTAACTTAAGGATTTGGCTCCAGCGCAGTGTTTAGTTTCACTATTGGGCCCGCTCAAGAAATGAATGCTGTTATAGGGAAATTCTACCACGTGTATTCTACTGTGACGGACGGGGGAAAATATATTGTGATAGAGAAATGTTGTTATAGAAATATTGTTATATGGAACAAGTTCCTGATATTACAAATAGATGCTACGGGGGAATGTCAAATTTTGTTCTAGGAAAAATCCTGTTATGGAGAGGCTTATTATATCGAGAAACTCCACTGTCGTCTACATTAAACGGTAATATTACAAATTTATTCCATACCTCCAACGACCTTATTAGCCGCTTCATCTATGTTTGTCAAGGCTTGGGGTGTAATCATGGCTCTAATTAAATAATTGTTTTAGCCCCTTTCTCTGTCCACAGGGGATTGAATATGTTGTCATTGTTGAAGGACGGTCGGAGCTGGGCAATTAAATCCGAAGTTGTAGTGGTAAACACGCCTTGATCAGTACAAACTGCAACTTTAATGTGGAGAATTAACCAGAGTTCCGATCCAGAAGGTGCGCCATATGCGTCCCATGGTGCTTCTTTCCCTTTTAAAAGGCTCAATGGTAAATTTTAGACAAATTTTGTGTGACAAAGCTAAACTTGGCAGGATGTTCTAGAACTGTCGGGCAATGCAGTTTAAAATAATGCTGGCAAGATTTTAACGCCGTTTAATTTTAACGGCGTTTAATTTTAACGGCAATGTCGTTTAAAACGTTCATTTTTTAATGAACGTTTTATCCAGTGATTGTCGCCATTATTTGACGGAAGATTTACGTTGTTTAGTCTCCTCAGAGATTGTTTTTCTGCGAATGGTTCTCCGGGATGTGTAATATACTGGTGATGCGGATTTACTGAAGAAATCTTCAGTATTTGAATGGCCAAAATCTATTTTTGCATGCTGTGAGTTCTGGAATGTATCTGGAGTACATTATTTGTCACCAGCAAATTTTTTATTCCTTGGACATGTTCCTCCTCCGACTTATTTACAGTGTTAATACATTTCCAAGGAATACTAATCTACAGGCAATAATTTTTTCCCTGAAACCGATTACAGTGAAGTCTCTCTATAACAAGTATCTTTATAACAACTTTTCTATATAACAACATTATTTTTTCCGCCCTTCGTACATATAAGCTACATATTTTATGTTCT